>UELW01000334.1:16147109-16383627 GCA_900490495.1 Danionella dracula
AAGGAAAAGGATTTGATGATGATCGATCCGTTCAGAGTGATTTGCTTTCTGAGCGTGGAAGGAAAGATCTTCTTCAGTGTGGTGGCATGACAGTTGTCTGACTTTATAGCCAGAACAACAACATAAATACGTGTAAAAGGGGTGATCCTGGAGTGCCTGGATGTCTAGAACATACTGGAGTGTCAATCCGTTCAGCCAATGAGAACAAGGGAGACCTCACTGTCTTGTAGTTAGATTTGGCCAATGCATTTGGTTCAATCCCCAACAAGCTGGTTGAGACCACCATTACCAAGCATCATGTGCCACTCTATGTTGTAGACCTTATCCATTTTAAGATGAGAGTCTCATAAAAAGCAGTAACCTCTAAGTGCAACATGTTGAAGGTAGGGATTATCACAAACGGCACCATTTCAGTAACCTTTTTTCCTTCACAATGAATATGCTGGTGAGGTCGGCTGAGCTAAAGTGCCGAGACCCCCAGACACAATCAGGGATCCGTCAGCCACCAATGAGGGGCGTTTATGGATGACCTGACAGTAACCACGGAGTCTGTGCCAGAAAGACGATCGATCCTGCAAGGACTAGAGAAGTTGAACTAGTGGCCAATAAAGAGTCGACAAGTCCATCCTGCCCAGCAAGTTTAAACCATGGATATACCAGAATGGTATTCTTCAAAAGATACTTTGGCCACTAATTGTCTATGAAGTTCATATATCCACAGTAGAGATGTTGGAGAGGAAGGTCAGTAGCTGTCTTTGCTCAGAAGTCTCAGAACATTGCACTCTACAGCATGGTAACTCACAGTAGAGCAGGCTTGGGACTGGTTCAAACTCCCCAGTGTAAGAATATCAAAGGGAAGGAGAGGGGGAGGCAGATCCAGGAGGAAGTGAGGGCTGCTTCAGAATAAGGAAGATTCAGTAAAATGGCAGGGCTGAGCCATCAGGGGGCCTGGATAAAGGTGAGAAAAAGCCATAGACCGAAAGTGACATGGACGTCATACAGCATCACCCTTCTGATTCGGGCAGTTTTATGACATGCTACTAGTCCAGCAAACCTCTTCAACAGAGGTAAGATGGGGGTCCCAACTGCACCCTCTGTTCAGCAAGAGGAACGTTGAAGCACATACTGAGCTCCTGCCCAAAAGCTCTAAGTGTGGGCTGATACAAATGGTGCCAGTTGCCAAATACATCAACACGGAGGCTCAGAACTGGCCCTAGCTTAGTAGCCCTAGAAAAACAGCTCAGGTTCCCCCAAAACATTGTTAGCACCACTCTTAGGCCTGATATACGTCTGGTCTCGGAGACCAACAAGACCATTATTATCATGGAGTTGACAGTGCCACGGGTGGAACCTTAGGAGAGCCCCATGAGAAGAAGTGGACCAAGTAAGAAATTTACAGTGCACAGCACAGTGCATAGCAAGCCACAGGATTTACATTTACATTACATTTATGCATTTGGCAGACGCTTTTGTCCAAAGCGACTTACATTAAGGGAGAGACAATATGCAATCTGTTACACCGTCAAAGTCTACCTCAGCTTCTCATAATAGAAATTGTATCAACTGATCAATAAACTAAAGCAGTGAGGAAGTAGAGGAAAAAGATTTTTTATTTTTTTTTAGTAGGTGTTCCCTAAAGAGTTTTCAGTTGCTTTTTGAAAGCTGTTAGTGTTGCTGCTTTCCTGACTGGATCAGGGAGTTTGTTCCACCATCCAGGGACAGTGAGAGAGAAGGTTCTGCTAAGAGATCTTCTGCCCTTGTGGGAAGGAACCACAAGTCGCTGTTCCTTCTCTGAGCGCAGGCTTCTGGAGGGCATGTAGGAGTGTATGAGCTCATGGAGGTAAAGAGGGACTGATCTGGAGATAGTTTTGTATGCTAGCGTTAGCGATTTGAATTTAACCCGAGATGCAATGGGGAGCCAATGAAGAGTGATGAAGAGGGGAGTAACATGAACTCGTTTCGGTTCCTTGAAGATAAGACGAGCTGCAGAGTTCTGGATCATCTGCAGAGGTTTGAGCGTATTTGATGGAAGTCCTGCTAGGAGAGCGTTGCAGTAGTCCAGACGTGAGAGGACCAGAGCCTGAACCAGGAGTTGAGTTGCATGCTCAGTTAAGAAGGGCCTGATCTTTCGAATGTTGTGCAGTGCAAATCTACACGCTCGAGTTGTCTTTGTGATGTGGTCTTTGAAGGACAGCTGTTCATCCAAAATCACTCTAAGATTTCTGACTGTAGGAGAAGGGGTGACTGTAGAGGATTGCAGCAGGAGGTCGTGATGCACAGATTACCAGAAGTTCTGTCTTGGCCATGTTGAGCTGTAGGTGATGGTTCTTCATCCAAGTAGAGATGTCGTTTAGGCAGTCAGTTATGCGGGTAGTTACTGACAGGTCATCAGGGTTGAGTGTCGTCAGCGTAGCAGTGGTAGGAGAGTCCGTGTCTGAGGATGATAGGGCCCAGTGAGGTGGTGTAGATGGAGAAAAGAAGGGGGCCAAGGAGTGAACCCTGGGGAACCCCAGTGAGTAATTTATGAGTGTTTGAGACCTCACCCCTCCACCCGACACTGAAAGATCTACCAGTGAGATAGGACTCAAGCCAATCGAGTACAGTTCCAGTGATGCCCATCGCAGAAAGAGTGGAGAGAAGGATCTGATGGTTGACTGTGTCAAACGCTGCAGAGAGATCTAGTAGGATGAGGACAGATGATCTGTGGTTAGCACTGGCCCCTCGCAGCGATTCCGTTACAGACAACAAAGCTGTTTCAGTTGAGTGTCCGTTCTTGAAGCCTGATCGATTGTCATCAAGTTTGTTGTTCTGAGTCAGGAAGGTAGAGAGTTGATTGAAGATGACCCGCTCGATGAGTTTTGCAGCAAAGAGACAGGCCTGTAATTTTTCACCAATGATGTGTTGAGTGTGGGTTTCTTGAGAAGCGGGGTGACTCTGGTCACCTTGAAGGTGTTGGGGAAAATGCCGGTAGTGATCGAGTAGTTGGTGATGTGAGTGAGGGCAGGTGTGATGGTAGGTGAGATGGTTTGTAGAAGGTGAGAGGGGGATCGAGGGGGCAGGTGGTTGGATGCGCTGAGAGAAGGAGTTTGGACACCTGATCTTCTGTGAGTGGAGTGAATGCGTACATGAAAGGTGTCGAGGATTGTGGCTGAATTTGGGTGCAAGGTGATGCAAACTGCCGGCTGATGGTGAGGGTTTTGTCTATGAAGTGATCAGCGAAGTCATCTGCAGTGAAAGAGGTCGCTGGGGGAGGTTGGGATGGACAGAGGAGTGAGTTGAAAGTCCTGAAGAGCTTTCGGCTGTCCTTGGCATGTTCAATCTTGTGATTGACATTACAAAGACAGCACTGTTACATATGATTTTGATGAACTGTTATAGTTAAGCAGTAACTCGGATTCTGAAAAATAAAAATGGTCTTGACTCTTTGGATCGTAACTTGGAAAACTTTGTTGGACTTGCAGAGACAGTGTTTAATTTTTTCAGGTCATACTTCCAAGGGAGAGGCTTCTATGTGAGCCTAGGTGACCCCAATTCAAACTGAACACCAGTTTCATAAGGTGTCCATAATGGTTCAAATCATTGCATCTACTCTTTACATGAAATTTGACCACTGAATCAAGTAATGAGAATCATCCTTTCTCCAATGGATTACAGCCACAAAAAGTCAATAGGTGTAATATTGCCTAAGCTCCAATACTGAAACATTGCAAGGACGAGTCGACCATGGACATTCAATGTCTGGATGTATCAACATGGTGTTCTACCTCGGACACTTTGGCCACTGCTTCTATGTGAGTTTTGAATTGGCACCATTATGGAATTGGTAAGGAGAGCCAACCACTACTTTGGCAGGTGGTTGGGCCTACCACATACTTAAGTAACGTCGCTCATTTGCAATGAGCTAGCATCAAGTGAAGTCTGTCCAGAAAGCTCTACAGAAAATGCAGACATCAGCCAATAGAGACGTCAGATTGAATGTGCATGGCTAATATCAGCCATCAGAAACATCAGATTGATTATGCATCCCTAATAACAGCCAACAGTCACATCAGATGGGTATTATGACTTTATCCACTCACCTATCATTGTGTCGTTTTAGTACAGTCATAAATGTATCTATTAGTCCATGACAGAGTTTGAAGGCATTCCATAGGACTGTTGAGTGACAATCTCTTGGTCGTTAGTAGGAGTTTCAGAGTAATTAAGCCTGGTTCCGGTCTAGTGTGGGCGGGGAGAAACCAGTAGTGACCACTAAGCTACTGTAGGTTACCCATTATCAGGGACATATAAAAATAGTGCTGTGTTGCTGTCATGGAACATGAACATTGAATATCACTTCCCCTTTTGTAATGTACACACTCAGTATATACCGCCCAGCTGGAGAACAGCTCCTTTTCCTGAGGATGAAGTCAGCCCACTCATTGTGTTTGGAGACTTCAACATACACCTTCATAAAACATACGCTACTGACTTCCACTCACTCATGTCCTCCTTTGATATAACTCATGTCCCCACCACTGCCACACACAAATCAGGAAATCAACTAGATCTCATTTACACAAGCAACTGCTCTCCTCATCATCTCACAGTTACTCCTCTGCACACATCTGATCACTTCTTCATCACATTCAAACTCAAACTGCCTACCCGTTCACACTCTACGCCACCTCCAGTCACCTTCTGATGAAAGTCCCGTGATCCCCCTATCTTATCTTCAGCTGTGACCTCTTCTCTCATCACCTGTAAACTTTCCTCTTTAAACATTAATGATGCAACCTACCATTTCCACACACACTCGCTACATGCCTCGATCAACTATGCCCTCTCTCTTCCAGACCTGCCAGAACAATTCAATCAAACCCCTGGCTGTTGCACACGCTCTTTGAACAGAGGTCCACTCTCAGATCAGCAGAACGAAAATTGAAAAATCAAAAATACCTTGAAGCGTACCAAACTGCACTATGAACTTTCTCAAGCAAGATACAAGACTCTAAGATAATATACTACCACGACAAGATTGAACATGCCAAGGACAGCCGAAAGCTCTTCAGGACTTTCAACTCACTCCTCTGCCCACCCCAACCTCCCCCAGCGACCGCTCTCACTCAAGATTATTTCACTGATCACTTCACAGATAAAACCCTCACCACCAGCAGACAGTTCGCACCACCTTGTACCAAAGTTCATCCACAATCCTCGACACCTTGCATGTCTTCATTCACTCCACTCACAGAAGATCAGGTGTCCAAACTCCTTCACTCAGCGCACCCAACAACCTGCCCCCTCGATCCCATCCCCTCTCACCTTCTACAAACCATCTCACCTACCATCACACCTGCCCTCACTCACATCATCAACTCCTCAATCACTACCAGCATTTTCCTTAACACCTTCAAGGTAGCCCTACACTGCCAAACACATTGAGCGGGTGTTTCAATCAACTCTCTTCTTTCCTGACTCAGAACAACAAGCTCTATGACAACCAATCTTCTACAATGGACACTCAATAGAGACGGCTTTGTTGTCTGTGACGGAAGCACTGCGAGATGCCAGGGCTAACTACAGATCATCTGTCCTGATCCTACTAGACCTCTCTGCTGCATTTGACACAGTCAACCACCAGATCGTTCTCCCCACTCTCTCTGCAATGGGCATCACTGGCACTGCACTCCACTGGCTTGAGTCCTATCTCACTGGTAGAACTTTCAGTGTTGAATGGAGAGGTGAGGTCTCCAACAATCATTGACTGCTCACTGGGGTTCCTCATGGCTCAGTCCTTTGTCCCCTTCTCTATCTACACCACCTCCCTGGGCCCTATCATACACAGACACGGACACGGATTCTCCTACCCCTGCTACGATGATGACATTCAACTCTATTTGTCGTCAACCCTCCCAATTACCAATCTGTAACTACCAGCAAAAGAGAGAAATACGCATTTAATGTATTTTGTAATACAACCATAAACACGTTACCATTACATAAAAGAGTAAAATGTATTTTATTTAACAAGGCAAAAAATATGCTACAGGCCATTGTCATGTGCAGATCACGCATGATATTCAATTTTACATTAATACAGATTGTGCTTCTTTGACATCGCATTCACACAATCAGCAATTTTCTGCCAAGACTCTTTTATGGCTTTGGCAGCAGCCACAATGTTACTACAACACAAAATATATGTTTAAACTCATCATATTTTCTAAATAGAATCTCTTGCTCCTCCTCTGCAGAGAAATAAAATTATCTCGCTCTATCCATGTTCATCGTGATTGGTTCCTACATCAGTCTTTCACCTGCATGTGCGCCTGTGAACTAATCAGAGCTTTGGCATCAAAGCCTGACTTGACAAAGAAAGTTAATGAACTTATTCATGGTACCAACTAATTCTGATTGAAACATTTAGGCTTTGTCAAGTCTAAACCGATCCGGTAATACTGAGTTTGTTCAGCCGCATTCATGGTACAGGCATCAGGCGCTCATATGCTGTGAAAATAAAGCTGTAAAACTTGGTGGGCATTATCATCACTTCTGAGAAATCAGAAGTATGGCATTTGTGTCACACTCTCAATGTTTGAGACTTAAGAACATCTGAGATGGAAGTGCTTACACATATTACAAGCAATGAATGAGAATGTTGACAAACCCAATAATTAACTGAAACAGCTTGCTGTCTATGTTACATAAATAAAAAAATGTTCTTGTTTGATTATCGATAAAGGGAGTCTTTCCATGAGTGCATGTCAGGCCTTCCTCAGGGGTTAGAGGGACTTTATTAAATGCAAAGAGCATGCTGTCTATAATTCACAAGCTCAAAATTAGATTACAATTTTCACAAAAAGGATCCTTAACAGCGTGGCCAGTCTCAGTGTTGAAAACATTGATCTGTTGGTCACATGCTTTTCAATGACACCTTTCTTCACTTTCTTCCCAATTTCTCAAACTATGTTAAGGCTTAAGGGTCATATAAAAATGTGCACAATGTTAATGGTTATAAAATTTGTGTTGTTAAAAATTGTTGTCAATAATACATTATTTTGATAGTCATCATTTAATGCAATTTAATTTATCTCATCAATTTAATTTATCTCATAATTTATCTTTAATTTACACTCAGTCCATAGATCAGCCTATCTCTGTAACTAATATTGAGCCTTCTTGCTTTCATTTCTTGCTTTTGTTTTTAACAGGAGCTTCCTGTTCAATTTGCTCATAATTTTAAATTTTTCTGTAGTCATTTCTTTCAATCTGGCTAATTGATTGATTTGCTGCATGATTTTTTTTTAGGTTAAAGAGCTGATTTCTCTCAGTTATTCAGCTTCTACACCGCAGGCTCATTGTGAACTTCAGAACAGATCAGAAATCAGAGCCAGGCGACGTCCTCTCGCATAACATCACCCCAGCAAGAGCGTGCGCACCAGTAGCATGCTTACACACAGACACGGATGTACACCCGTGCGCACACACCACGCTCATTTGCATGTACCACATTCGCTTAAGCTTGTGGGTTATGGTAGTGATATTTGCATGTCTGATAAGTGTTTTTACATCTATTTTGTCTGCTCTTGGAGCTTTAAGACTTGTATTTGAGAACAGAATTATGATATCAAACCCCCCTGAAAGGACCCAATAATGGTTTGTGATATCAACAGCTTTACATTTAACATCAGGAGTAATTTGCTGTACCTACAGCCATGTAAAGTCATCGAAGGAAAAAGTCTGAGTTCATTTTATTGCTGACTTGAATCAAGGAATGTTATGGTTACTTTCATAACTCACATTCCGAGACATATGTCGATGACGACTATGGTAGCCTTGCCACAGCCCTTATACATTTAGGGTTAAAATGGGAAGTTTGTCCACATTTGTTCAGTATCAGAAATCCTGTATTGTCACTATACACAAGTATAGACAGTGAGATTGAAGGTGACATGTTGTCACCAGTAACAGTGCAACTATTGTATGTGATAAAAAAATATGTAAGCCGTAGAGTAAATAAATAGTTTAGCATTTCTGAGAGTTGACCCAATCACAGATTTAAGCTAAATTGGTGAAGAAAAAAGTATTAAATTGTAATCAAATTATTAGAAATAAATTGCACAATTGCACTAATACAAAAAAATTGCACAATAACGAATGTATTGCAAAAATATAGATTTAAAAATGCACAAACTATCAATATATTGGCAAAAAGTGGACATTTATAAATATATTGTGCATTTGAGGTTGTGCAGATGGTGGATCAGTGTATAGTTGATTTTAGATGTTTAGAATTAAGATGTTTACGATGCTGAGGTCATAAACATCTTCAAATATTGCTCACAGAAGAGTGGTAGATTTGGTGTAATTCGTTTTGAAGAGACCCTTTGTATGTTAATATTATATGTATTAAAGTTATTAAAAACGAATTAAATAAAAGAGTATTATTGTGCATTATTTATTTGGTGGTGGAGGGTTTCGTGGGAGTGGGTGCACTTTTTCCAATTTCAGCATAAGTTAGTCAAAAGGACTGTGCATGCCCCTGCTCATGATCCTTCAGGGGATGTACATCTCAATTCTCTATTTAAGGAACAGGGGTATTAAAGTAACCATAACATTCTCCTTCCGTTGGTCATTCCACATATGTCAATGATGACTATGGGAACGCCCTTTGAAGACACCGCAACCTAGGTCCATCCGCATTTGCCGATGACCAGGGAAGCGGGGCACTTCAATAGTCAGGCACCGAGCAGCCCTTCTCTGCTCTGGCATTAAGTCACAGGACATAAGTTCTATTGGGCAGTCGGTCATTATATTTAACTCCCTTACCGACTCATTCCAGAAGAGGTGCATCCATCTCTGTTATTCAAGAGTGATGCGTGAAAGCCGTACTCACCATCTCGAATGCTGCATTTAGAACTTCCGGCAACCTAATACACATACAGTTTCAGTGAGGGACAGACGGAATAATAAGGGTGAAAAATTTTAGGAGGGAAGGTGACATCGATTGAGCTAGTTTTCGAGAGATTGTCAGAATCCAAGAACTGAACCCAAATGCAGGAACCAGCCGAGGAACAGGAAGTATACAAAAATATTTATTTGGGAAATGTAAATTCGCTCACTCAAACGAGGAGGTAGCATTTAAATGAGTACAACAAAAATCCACTCTCTCAACTGAGGAGGTAATGCAAAGCTAGAAGAAAGAGTAAACTGTAGATGAGCGGCAGGCAATCAGGACCAGGAGTGGCAGGCAGACAATCAGGGTGAGCAGAATCTGGGAACATAAAAAAACAAACTGTGAAAGATTCAACCAGGCCCAGTAATTTCCAGGAGGAGAAGGTAGCAAACGCCTTGCGGACAAAGTAGTGATCTACCGTTTCACGTTGACAGACTAGCAGTGACTGGAAGAAGTTCACAGGCTTAAATGCTCCACAGACCCAGGAAAGCCACAGCTCACAAGCAACCAATTAAAAATAAAACATTCAACCAAATACAACACAATAGATCGTGACAGTACCTCTCCCTCAAAGGGAGCCTCCTGGTGACTAGTGAGGTTTTTCAGGGGTTAGAGTGAAAATCCCTAATGAGAGAAGGGTCTAAAATAAAGGAACGTGGAACCAATCTACCAAATATTTCAGTCCCCTTCCACCTCTTCAGACATCCAATAACCTTTTAACAGAGTAGATTGGGTCATTGTTGAGTAAACGGGTGGGAGGAGGGGGATCGGAAGGACTTTGCTTAACAGGTTTTAATTGCGACACGTGAAAAGATGGGTGTATGCGGATGGCCTTTGGTAATTTCAGCTTGACCACAACTGGGTTAATTTTAGTCTCCGCCATGAAGGGTCCTAGAAAACATGGAGAGAGTTTTTTGGAGTCAGTTTTAAGTGGTATGTTCTTTGAGGAAAGCCAAACCATTTGTCCCGGTTGATAGCTAGGTGCAGGGTGGCGTTTCCGGTTGGCAGACTGCTTATTGGTTTCTCTGGAGTAGATGAGCGCGGAATGAGGGTCCCTCCAGATCTTTCTGCAGTGACGAAGATGAGCTTGAACGGCTGGTACCGCAATCTCTTCTTCCTATGCTGGGAACATGGGAGGTAGGTAGCCCAGGGAACATTCAAAAGGAGACTTTTTGGTCGCTAAACACATCAAAGAATTGTGAGCATATTCAATCCATGGAAGGTGGGTGCTACAGGAAGAGGGATTCTTGGCTGACACACACCGTAAAGCAGCCTCTAGCTCTTGATTTATACGTTCAGCCTGGCCATTGGATTGGGGATGAAAGCCTTAAGAAAGGCTCATTGTAGCCCTTAGAGCAAGACAAAAAGATTTCCACACTTGCGAGATGAACTGAGGGCCCCTGTCAGAAACAATGTCCAATGGAATGCCATGTATTCTGAACACATTTTGGACTAGAAGGTTCGCCTTCGCCTGGGGGTCATGACCAGGATCTGGATTTGAGCCTCTTTAACCACCGCTTCTATTTCCCAAACAAGTGCACCAAGCACAGAGGTGGATGGGATGATCAGTTCAGGACTGGAACATGCTTCAACATTATTGAACTGCCGAGACAGAGCATCTGGCTTGGTATTTTTGGATTTTAGGTTAGTGTGAAGTTGAAACGACTGAAGTAAAATGCCTATCTAGCCTGTCTTGCATTTAGTCGTTTTGCGGTCTGAAGGTAGGCAAGATTCTTGTGATCTGGTCACACCAAGAAAGGTTTCTCACTTCCTTCCAACAAGTGCCTCCACTCCTCTAGAGCCCATTTAACAGCCAATAATTCTCTGTTTCCCACATCGTAGTTCTTTTAAGCCTTGGACAGCCTGCGTGAAAAAAAACCCCCAGGGATGCAGCTTTTGATCAGACATAGAACGCTGGGAGAGAATAGTCCCAACTCCAGAATTTGAAGCATCTACTTCCACAATAAATTGCTGAGAAGGGTCTGGTTGTATGAGCACTGGCGCTGAAGTGAACAGTTGCTTAATTTTTGAAAAGGCCTGATTTGCTTCCTCTGTCCATTTAAAAGGAATTGTTGGAGCAGAAGGAGGGAGGAGCTGGCCCCAGCAATCGCTTCCCAGCTCGACTTCTACAACTGCCTGAAACTCGTATTCGCTGGCTCTTTTTGAGCCTAGATCTTAGATTGTTGCCAGTTACAGTAATGGAATCTTCACAGTCTGAGTCCTCAACTGCTGCCTCGACCAGTGTTGCCAACTCCTCAGTAGGAAAAGTTGCTTGTCGGCTGGCCCAAAAGTCTCTAAATTTGCTAGATGACATCACCTTCTACTTTGCATATGTACCACATGACATACATTTCCCACTGCCCAAGGGTTTTTTTTTTAATCAGTACCAACAAAAACGTGTTTCATGTCATTATTAAATGAACACATATGCCGTTATAATAAAATATGGAATGTTAAATAAAATTAAATAATAATAAAAACAATGACAATGGAATAAATAACATGAAAGGTAAACTCTGTTATTTTAAACTAATCACGTCTTTAGATCAATTTATGACTTCACCATTTGTGTCAAGAAATTAACATCTAAAAAAGTATTTTATAGCGTCAAAAAGTTGGGTTACTTTGTATTGTATGTGATGATGATGGATGTTGTGTGAGGGAAGAAAACCTCACACAGACATAAGCTACTACTCTTTTGCAATTATGCAAATAAAACATTTTCTAGTACTGACGTGTCTAGTGTCTAGCTGAGGTGTCTAGTGAATATTTAAATAGATGCGTCAAAAAATGAACAATGAACTGGAGCAGCTTTTGTACTGCCAGAAATCAAGGTGGATAAACAATGCAGAGTGGCTGATGGGGTAGGGGCATATACAGTTGAGATGGTTGTGGCATTGTCTTTATCAAACAAGCCTTTAGCACACAGTCATTGGAAGGAAAAAAAGCTCTCAGGCTTTATAATATATAAAGGGATGCCGTTACACCAACTCGCTCTTTAGCATGCAGCTTTAGCTTCTATATTTGTGTGATAGAGTGAGGTATGCTCCAGAAGCAAAACAGAATGCTTACATGACATCCGTTTCCGTTTGTAGTGGACATGTGTGATTATGTAACCAATGAGCATATGTTCTTTTCCAAGTGTGTGGAGTTGCGCTAGGGCAGCTTCGACCTACGTCGAGTGACTGATTAAAAGGGAACATGTGTTCTTTGTTGAATATGCCAGATTGCAAGCATCAAAAGAACTGAGATAACTTTCAGATGTGTTTTGATTTACCCTAGTGGCTGTTAATAAACGCTAGCGACAGAACTGTGACATGCGCACAATGTACCGTAGCTCTGGTTATTTCTGGTTTCTATTTGGTTATATCTGGTTATTATCGAAAAAATCTCAACAGATTCTGAAAGCTGAGAAGCGACTGATATTACATTCATTACGATAATTTCAACATTGCTTGTCTGCCAAGGACGGCAAGTTTGTGAAGCGTAGGAGAGCGGTGACAAAGAGGGATTGATTACTTGTGGTTGACTTAGCAATGCTTTAGCTGTGTTTTAGTGGCGATTTTAATTGTAAATATTACATGTTCATTGTATATAATAGTAAACGTCATGGTGGCGCAGTGGGTAGCACGGTCGTCTCACAGCAAGAAGGTTGCTGGTTCGAGCCTCGGCTGGGTCGGTTGGCATTTCTGTGTAGAGTTCTCATGTTCTCCCCGTGATCGCGTGGGTTTTCAAAGACATGCGGTATAAGTGAATTGAGTAAGAACGAATGTCCATTGTGTGAATTATTTTTCTAATTGACATTATTGTAACAAACTGGTTATTACACATTTAATACTTAATACGATGAACGATAATCATTCCATCTGTCATATAACAAATCAGAAGATTACCTGCGTTGGTGACTGGCCAGTAGGGGAATTAGAAACATTGCCAGGTCTCGGAGGGTCGAATCAGATGAGATTGCGCCAGATCATAAATTCGGTTTTAATTAATTTGTCCACCAAATCATTCACCACCATGAATTTTGACCTTTACTCAAAAGAATCGTCCCGAGACAGTACTACCCAATCTGTAAATCGCATTATGTCCGATCTTTAACCACAGTGAACGGTGTAACACTTTATAGACCATAAACAAGGGAAATGTCTTTTAAAGGCTTTATTAACTCTATTCTAGACACACAAATTGATAAATGATTTCTAGCTAGCTAACCTAACCATTCGCTCAAGCAAACAGGCACTCATTCACACCGAGAGAGAGAGAGAGAGCAAGAGAGACAGAGAGAGAGAGAGAGAGAGAGAGAGAGAGCAAGAGAGACAGAGAGAGAGAGAGAGAGAGAGAGAGACACAAAGCTTCTGAAATAACAGCAAGAAGTTATCTTTACACATCAGTTTGGGCTCGTACTTAATTTAGCATTCCCACAGTCGCTCTGTTCCCGTTTTACCCGCGTTAAGTGATTGATTATCGCAGTCTACCGTTTAGATCTTTCGAGTCGATCCGGTCGAACGTGGTCCGTGGCAGGCCGAGTAGATTCCGGGAGTACAGCTGTGAGGCGTGCTCGATTTGGGAGGGTGATCTTAGTGTCCCAGCAGTTTCCGTGGGGGTCCGAAAGATTTCCCGTTGGATTCAACAGTCTTTATATCTGGGGTCAAAGTTCTGGGTTGAGGCTAACCGAGTTTTCTTCGTTGAGACGGCACCAAACGATAAAGTTCTGAACTGATACTGAGAGAGGACTTAGAAGAAGAAAAGTGTGAGAAGACTGAGGCAGTTAAGAAGAAAAAGACTAAAGAAAGACTAACGAAAGACTAACTTCTTCAGGGGAGCGCGCCTTGGTTTTAAATGGGAGGCGGGTTCTTTTCACAGCTCTAGCCACTGAGAGTGCTAACTTGCCTCGGATTGGTGGTGACGTCACACTTTGGTCCAGCCCAGTGAGGCTCTTCTCTTGAAGAGAGGTTTCTTTCATTTGCACTTATTAATAAACGGAGTTATATCTCCTCAAGAGAGTACCGGATAATCTTTTACACAATTAAATCCTTTCCGCAACATTATCCGCATTCCAACGAGATCAAACATTAGGGGGCAGTTACAGAAATTCATTCATTCATTCATTCATTCGTTTTAACTGACTAAACTATTAACTGTACAGTACGAATTATTCCATAACATGAAAGTACATTTCAGGAGATATTTGTATGAGCACAAAAGTGTTCTTAAAGCAAGTTTTAGTCTTCTGAAAGCAGTTTTTGGGTGAGCACGACTTTGAGTGGAGCCAGGCTTTGTCCACTCAGTGTCTGATCCTGGGGTCGTGGAGAGTTCGGAGCGTTCGCAGGCTTCAGGGGAGCAGAGAGGTGACGCGGGGGGTTATCTGATGACCCTCGTAATCTGTGGAGATGATTACGTTCTGATAGAATCAGACCGCTGGCGCCCTGAGATGGGGTGAGGGCCCCTAATTCTGGAATGTGGTTTTTCAGAATTAAAGGTGCAGTAACTGAATCTGGGTTGATAGTTCTTACATATCCCCCCTTACGGTCGGGGAGGTCCCTTGATGGACATCGTCGAGCGTAAAAGCCGTAGGCCAGGGAAACAGGCGTTCCACTCGTGGATCGGAAGAGTCATTTATAAAGGCAGGCATCGGGATGGTCAAAGTGTTGTCCCCCCTTAGGAGGACTCAGCTGGGTCGCGTAAGGTTAGGGTGACTCTCCGTGGCGTTACTGGAGTGATTTCCAACAAGTTCGACTCATTGTCCAGTTCAGGTAGATGAACAGGTTGCTCCTGGCGGCGTCGGAAGATCCTCGGGGCATCTGGGAGGCAACGGTTTACTGATTCTCGGATGGCGCTAACTCTCTTGTGGAGTAGAAACGCGAGAATGAGAGTCATTAAGTAACCGATGGCTGTCGAGATGCACAGGGCGGTGTCCGCGGAGGACCATGACCGAAAGATCGGGCTAATCGCGAGTGGTTTTCGCGCGAGGGCTTTGAGAGCGGTCTCCACAGGGGTCAGGTCGATCGTTTGCGTGCCCTCCTCTTTGATCAGGTCTTCCAACTCGGGTTCGAGGGTGAAGGCATGATTTTTGAAGAAAGAGGGGATCTCCAACTCTGAGCGGTAGTCTTCCTCAGGCAGGTGATAGAGGGCCAAGTCTTCGATATGGAGTATGGAGCCCTTGGGGACGTTGATCCAAAGTGTACTATTAGGGAGGTTAATGCGTGTGGCGGTGTCGTGCTGATCGTACGTGAGGGTCGCAGACCGGGCAGGCGTGTTGACTAACCAGCGGTTTCCGACTATTTCAGCTTGTGTTAGCTCGACTTGGAAAAACGGCGTTGCTTCCGCGGGGCATCGCGTGTCTGGACGCATCGCTTCTAACCCACAAATGCCCTCGGTGTTGTCTCGTATGAACGGCTTGCTTGGGCACAGATAGTGAATGTCCTTGGTGCGGGTGCACATACGCAGATTGGGCGCCAGGTAAAGCTCTTCGTTGGCTTCGTGGTAGGCGACAACCTCTGGGGTTTGAATTTTCACGTGGGTACTGCCCTGCCAAAATCCGACGTTCACGACATCTTTTAGCCGATAAATATTGTTCGTCTCGACAATCGGTAGGCTAATTAGGAAGGCTAAGTCGCCGAGCGTAGGGTCCACGTAGAGTGGAATGGCGCTCCCGAGCGAGTAGGCCAGGTGAACTTGTATTGGGTTGGGAGTACCCACCGTGGACGAAGCGAGGACATTCTGTACGAGGCTGAGGGGCACCAGGTACGTGGGAATCCTTCCCATCGCCAAACTGTCGATTGAGGAGCTAACTTCGCGGAGCATATCTGCCATGAGGGTGTTTAGGAGCTGCATCTGGGCTAGGTCGCTCTGGACTACGCTAAAAAGTTTGTTAATCGATTTGATTGTTTGGTTCAACAGAGTAGAGTGTCGGTTTAGGACCACGATAGTGCCGTTGAGTGACTTCCCGATTGCCTGTAGGGACCGTGTTTGGACATCAAGGCGTCCTCTGATATCGGGGAGCTCGTCTTGGATTTCTCCAATGTGTCGTCTTACGGTTGCTAAGTTGACTGCGTTGAAACTACTCATTCCGATATTAAATAGAGTACCGACGGCCGCCGCGGCTCCCAGTAGGGTTCCTAAGAATCGTTTGGGACGACGGTTGGCTCCGCTTAGTTCTGCTTGAGTGACGGTCATCTTTTGCAACTGCTGTAGCATGTGGGCTACGTCAGCTTGGGCGTGTGCCAACGCCTCTTGGGTCCAACGGGATCCTGCCCAGGTTGTCTGGGGGGCCCTTGGAACGGAGTGAGACCGATACACTTCTGCAGGACTTAAGCGTACATATACTCTCTGTGAGTAAGTCTTGCAGTTAGTTATCAGTAAACCGGGCTGTTCCCGGAGTACAATTCCTGAAGGTGGTCCGGGGGTTGCCACCTCGGGTTGGGGTTGAATCCCCACAACGCAGCTTAGCAAGACGGCGAGTCGGAGCATCTTCCTGGTAACAGAGTGTAAAGGAATGGCTATTAGTTGTATGGCCTGTTTAGTTTCGGTTTTCAAGTTATTGCAGAGTACTTG
The DNA here is from genome assembly GCA_900490495.1 of Danionella dracula. Taxonomy (NCBI): domain Eukaryota; kingdom Metazoa; phylum Chordata; class Actinopteri; order Cypriniformes; family Danionidae; genus Danionella; species Danionella dracula. Next base: position 16,163,605 of record UELW01000334.1, read on the forward strand.
ATTAAATTATGTGACCGAGAACACTGAAACGCCGATTGTTTGTCGGTACGGTCAGTTAAACTCTGGGTCTGTTGATCAATCCTATTCTTAGTTTCCTGTTGTCTCAGTTCTTTTGTTTCACTAGGGCCAGTGTTGAGCGTTGTACCACTAAGTAACAGAATTGTTATTCTAACATTCTAATGGATCTGAGAGGATAACTTAGACTGAGCTGGGGAGACAAGAGGAACCATCTTAAAATAAAGGGTTTGAAACAAACTTGACATATATGGGATTAACTACTTTGGTTAAATAAAAGTAAAACAAAATCAATATATACTTGATTAATTAGAACAAAGTTAATTGGGCTATAGTCTGTCAATCTGTCTCACCTCCCCCCTCTGGTGGGGCTCTGGTGCTCTGGTAGGGCTTTATCTGGTTTCGGTGGACCCAGCGTAGACTTGGTTCATTTCGCCCCTGTCGGATTTTGATTCTGTATGCGACAGCTGAAAGTTTGTCAACGACTTCGTGGGGTCCAGTCCAGCGTGGTAGGAGTTTCTTTGACAGACGGTGGGCCGAGGTTGGTTTTGATCGGGCGAAGATGTAGTACATCACTTTGTCTCCGATGTCGAGTTCCTTTTGTGAGGCCCTTTTGTCGTAGTAGGCCTTTCTGCCTTCAGCGCTGGTTTGAAGGTGTTGTTGGGCAAAAGCGAAGGTTGTCTGCAAGTGTTTGTGAAGCTCTTCCAGATATTCATGCGTGGTATATGCGGTGACTAGGTTTGAGTCGCCAGGCTGGTACAGCAGGTGCAGAGGTAGTGTCATTTGTCTTCCTGTCATCATCTCGAATGGGGACACGCCCGTAGATGCATTAGGGGTGGACCGGATGGCCATCAGGACGAGGGGGAGTTTGACGTCCCAGTCCCTTTGGTTGGCCGACACGTACTTCTTCAGCATGCTGACTGCTGTTCGGTTGCTTCGCTCCACTTGGCCGGAAGACATTGGGTGATGGCTGATGTGCAGTTTTGCTTTTATTCCCAGGGCTTTCCAGACTTCCTGCATGATGTCGGCTGTGAAGTGAGTTCCTCGGTCGGAGTTCACTTTCATGGGTAGGCCAAACCTTGAGAAGATGTGGTTCATCAGGAGGTAGGCTGTTGTTTCTGCCGTGTCATTTGGTGCAGGGAGACATTCGATCCACTTGGTGAATTCGCAGACCACGGTGAGGAAGTATTTGTTTCCTCTGGAGGATCTTGGTAGGGGACCGACCCAGTCGATTTGGAGGTCGGACCAGGGAAACGTCACTCCTCTTCGTTGTAGTGGTGCCCTGTGGTTTGGGTTTGCTGGTTGGAATTGGCAGCATACTAGACACCCTTTGACATATTCGGTGACTTGTTGTTGCATTCCCGGCCAGTAGGCTACTTGTTTTAGGGACTCGTATGTTGCTTTGGCTCCGTGATGTCCTGCGTATGGTGCGTCGTGGGCGTACATAAGCATTACCCCCCTCTGGCATCGGGGAACCACGAGGCGAAGCGGAGTGGTTGCATCGGTGGCAAGAAGAAGGAGCCCATCATGCAGACGCAGGGAGTGCTTTGTTGCGTGAAGGAGCCTCAAGTCAGGGTCCGTAGCAAGGTCGTCTGGACGAACGGGGTGCAACGTAGGGTCGGTCAGGTGTTTGGTTATCGCCTGGATGGCAGGGGTCAGATGCTTGGAGACTGACCAGGTCGTCGTTCGAGATTTGCGGCGACAACGTCATCAGGGTGGAGGCCGGGGTTGTGGAGGCCTTCCGTGCCTGTCGCCGGGTCACAGCAGTCACCTGCGGGGCGGGTGGGAGGGTTGGAAGGTCCCACGGGTCACCGTGTAGTGCGCCAGATTTCGCAAGAGCATCTGTTTTGTCGTTGTACTCTTTGTCTTGGCCTGGCTGCCTCGAGTGGCCTCGCACCTTCTTCCAGTATACCAGCATGTCGTTTGTTGTCACGATAGAGTCACAGGCCTGGAATAGGTCTTGGTGCTTGACAGGTTTGTTGTTCGCTGTTTTGAACCCATTCTTCTTCCAGCTGGCCAGGTGACATGTGAAGCTCATCCTTGCATAGTTGGAGTCTGTGCAGATGAGGAGTTCTGGTATTTTGTGCTTGGCTGCGATTTGAAGGGTAATTAGTACTGCGGCTATTTCAGCATATTGTGAGGAACGGTGGCCCAACCGGAACTGTTGTGGTATGCACGGGTAGTCGTCGAGCCATACCACTCCCGCGCCAGCACTCAGGTTGCCTTGATGGTTGTATGAGCATCCATCCACGTATGCTGTTGGCAGACTTTGACACACATTGTCGTTGTATGTCCGGTGGTTTGTTTGTGGTGGAGTTTCAGGTGTCTCCATTGGTTGTGTGGTTTGTGGCGTGTCGTCTGTGCAGTTCTGACATGCTGCGAGTCCATTGCCCAGGGCTGACTTATGATTTTGGGCATATCTTGCTTCGATATTCCGTCCTTGTAGTGCCATAAGCCAGACTGCTATGCGTGCATTAGTGACCATGCCGTCACGGATCCTTTGGCTGTTGAGGAAGGTGACTGGTTGATGGCAGGTCTCTATGATGACCTTTTGGGCTCCAATGTAGTTGGAGAAGCGCTGGATTGCCCAAACTGTGCAGAGTAGGGCTTTCTCACACGCTGAGTATTTGCACTCTTGGGGCAGCAAGGTCTTGCTAGCATATGCGATGACTCGCTTATCCTGATCATGGATTTGGTATAGGCCCGCACTGAGGCATTGTTCTGAGAAGCCTGATTCCAGGTGGAATTCTTTGGTTGGATCTGGGTAGGCGAGGCAGGGAGCAGCACATAAGCTTTGTTTGAGTTTGCTCATGGCGTTGTCTTGAGTCTCAGACCATGTGAAGGGTTGGTCTTTTTTCAAGAGCGAAGTGAGTGGCCGGGCGATGTCGGCATAATTTTCGATGAACTGCCGAGAGTAGTTGCACACGCCCAGGAAGCTTTGTAGTTCCGTTAGGTTGGAAGGCGTTTTTATGTTGTGGATCGCCTGGGCTCTAGATGACTGGGGTTCGATCCCGTTAGTTCCAACGAGCAAGCCCACATAGTTCACTTTGCTTTTGCACCATTGCCCTTTGTGGAGTGCGATTTTTGCTCCTGCTGCGGTTAGTTGACTCAGAACATGGTCTATTTCTGCTAGGTGGTCGGGCACATGACGACTTTTCATTAGGATGTCGTCGACGTAGATGAGGTTCCCTCGGGTTCTAGCGTCTGGACATGCTTTGTTCAGGAAGATATTGAATTCAGCGGGTGAGTTTGCATACCCGAAGGGGCACCGGGTGAAGGTGTATTGTCGGTTCCCGAATGTGAATGCCAGTTTGTGTTGGTCTTCCTGGCGGACTGGAATAGTCCAGAATCCTGAGGCCACGTCTAGGGTTGATAGGATTGTTGACCCTCTGATTTTTGGTATCTCTTGATCTAGCTGGGTCATGGGCCATCTTGACAGCGGCACTTGCTGGTTCAGCTTACGGTAGTCGATCGTAGGGCGCCACTTTCCATTGGGTTTTAGGACTGGCCAGATCGGAGCTGAATAGGTGCTGTTGCAGGGCCTTATGACTCCCTTTTGCAGCATAGAGTCAATGATTTCTTGGACGGGCTCGTAGGATGCAATTGGAATTTTGTATTGTCGCACAAACGTAGGTGGTGCGTTTGGGCAGGTTGGTATACGCACAGTGTGAATCGTAGTTAGGCCACAGTCCAGGGAATCCTTTGCAAACGAGTTTTTGTATTTGTACAGGACCTCCTTGAGTTTCTGACGGTCTGACTCCTTTTGGAGGGCATCCGCCTCTTTCAGGATCTGCTGTACTTGTAGGTGGAATCCGCTGTAGGGTTCCTCTTCTGTACACTCACTCGAGTTTGCTGGGGTTTCTGTGGTTTGGCTTGTGTCAGGACCCGTGGACCCGTTAGCAGGTGTAGAGGCCGCTCGGAAGTGACTTGGGTTGACCTCGCCGGGGGTGTGGCTTGCCTTGGTGCGCAAGGTGCCTCTGGAGCTTGCCCGTCCGTCGTCATTTGGTGACTCGGTGGGCGCTCCTTCTGACGGCAGTGCCAAGGTGAACACTTCCAGGTGGGTGTTTCCGTTTAGTTCTGATCTGCAAATCCTCTCTTTGGGTGTAGGTAGGATGGAGGTGATTGCGATCGTTTGGCGAGGCTTGGTGAGGACTGTTTGGAAGTCGTCTTCCTCCCGCAGGAGTTGGAAGGGTACTGGACCAATGACTGGTATTCTGAGGTCGAAGTCATGGAAGGCTTGACTGATTAGGAACCCCATCTGGCTTGATTTGGGGATCCTGACGTCATTGGCAGTGCAGTTGTTGAGGAGGACGTACGCTGCACGAGACTTCACGTCCATGAGGGGGGTAGCTTCTAGGGTCAGTCCGAGGGTGATGCACCTCTGTGAGGGTTGGAAGGTAGCACACTTGTCCTCAAGGTATTGTCCGGTGTCCATGTTGAGTCGGACACTGACGCTTTTCGTGTAGGCAGGTATTGTCACTTCTTGTTCGTTTATCATGGCGCAGGCTTCCGGTATGGTTTGGCCTGAGTGGAGGTTCTTGATACTCGCAGACAGGTTCAGATAAGAGGTAGTGGGAGCCCATAAGACGTCGTTCACGGTATCTACTTGAGCTTGGAGTCGTATCAGGAGGTCCGCTCCTATGCAGAGGTCATGCGGCAGGTCTGGGACGACCATGAGGTAGTGGCTTATGACTCTCTGGCTCCATCTCAGGTTTAGGATACACGTTGCCTTGGAGGTTGCCGTCTGGTTTGAATGAGGACTCAGCGGGAAGCGGCCATGTTTGGTGATATACTGCAGGTCTGGATTAGCTTCTCTTAGGCTTTCGAACAGGCTGAGGTTGATGGCGCAGTTCTCGGCCCATAGAGTTAACACTGCATTTGTTACGTTTATTCCATGGACATTGAGGGTAGGTAGGACCTCATAGCATCCAGGAATGTGTGGTGATTCTTTGAGAGTGCACAAGAGGGGCGTCGGAGTTTCGCCCGATGGTGGCCCTTCAGTGCATGTTCGAGGAACGAGCAGGTCTGAGTTGGTTAGGCCTGCTACGGACTCGGTTAGGTGGCACTCAGCTTCAGCCGTGCTGGACGGCTGGAACGGCAGGGGTTCTCTGACTTGGGCCCAGATTTTTAGTCTCTTGAAGTCGATTAAGGGCTCGAACCGATTCAGGAGGTCTTTGCCGATGAGGAGAGGGTGGGCCTCTATCGGTGAGATGTACACAGGGTGTATTAGGTTCATGGGTCCCACTGTCAGATGAATGGGGGTGACGTATTCCAGCCGGAGGCCCGTTTGCGAGTACGCTTGGATGTCCAGGGAGCACTTTCGGAGCTTGAGGTTGGTTTGGCTTCTCTTGGTCCTTTCCTGGATCTCGTCCAGGAGTCGGGTGGACATGAGAGTTATGTCTGCTCCAGTGTCGACTAGTGCTTCAAGTTGGACTTGGTGCTCCAGGGCTATGGGGAGGTAGAACTTTTTGGCTACTCCCTTCTCGATGAGGTTGCCCAGGAGTTGAGGGACCGGGGTCTGATTGAGGACGTGGATGGTGTCGGTCATAGAGTGCTGTTCTTCGGTGGCATTGTCTATGAGAAGGATGGCGCTTTCTGGTACCTTGAGGGTTGGACACGTGGCTTGGAGCGCAGGTTCTTTGGTCTTGAAGTACATTGTGTTTTGGTTTAGAGGCTTGGCATCGCACTGTTTTGCTGGATTTTGCCTTGAGTCTTTGAGCTCGGTTTTGACTAAGTTGGTTCGAGGTTCTTGTGAGCCTTTAAGCTTTGTTTGCGATGTGCTTGAGTCTTCAGGCTTAGTCTCGATCAGCTCTGTTTGAGGTTTATTTGAGTCTTGAGGCTTGGTTTTGATTAGGTTTGTTTGAGATTCATTTGAGTCTTGAGGCTTGGTTTTGATTAGGTTTGTTTGAGATTTATTTGAGTCTTGAGGCTTGGTTTTGATTAGGTTTGTTTGAGATTTATTTGAGTCTTGAGGCTTGGTTTTGATTAGGTTTGTTTGAGATTCATTTGAGTCTTGATGCTTGGTCTTGATTAGGTTTGTTTGAGATTTACTTGAGTCTTGAGGCTTGGTTTTGATTAGGTTTGTTTGAGGTTTATTTGAGTCTTGAGGCTTGGTCTTGATTAGGTTTGTTTGAGATTCATTTGGAACTTGAAGTGGTGTGTTTTCCAGTTCCATTTGAGACGTTCTGGGCTTTGAGAGAGTGAGAGCGTTTGATTGCGTTTTGAATTTTTGATGACTTGATTCTGGTTCTTTTGAAGAGTTTGACTCTGGGTTCTTTGGTGAGTCAGACTCTATTTGATCTTGCGACGAGCTGGACTCTGTTTGGTCGTTTGATGCGCTTTCATTGATTTGATTTTGTGTACTTGAAGCCACGGCATTGATTGAGGTGAGGTACCAGAAAGTCTTTGTTCTGCTGTTCCAGTTCTAGTCAGGAATCGGCCTTATCCTTTTTGTTTTTCTGCTTGTCTTGTTCCTCGTTCTTTGTTTTAGGAACTCTTTCATTAGAAGCTGGACTACTTCCTGTACGTCGACCTTGGATGTGGGTGCTTGGTGATGCACCGCGTCGCCTCTGGGGGCCCCTGACTGGTGACGGTCAGGGTGTCTCCGCTGGTTTCTCGGACTGGAGTGGGGGCTTTGCCTCTCTCTTGGGGTCCAGTTTGCGTTCCAGGAGTTCCTTCCCTTGTATCTACCGTCATGGGGTCGTTGGTTCCAGGGCTTGTCGTGATGGAGGTTCGGAAGGACGAGGTCGTGACTGGGTCTGGTCCCATGGTCTGCCCTGCTTGGGTCGTACGCCGTGGTTGGGATTCCAGTTTCCATTGGATGGTGCTTCCTTCCATCCTTGGTTCCACGGTTCAGATTGGTGTGACTGACGGGCTCCTTCTAGGGGTAGCTCCGGTTGGTTCACTTCTAGGGACCAGTGGGGTTTCGGCTCGTCTTCTCCATCACCATTTTTTGTTTTCCGTAGGCCTTCTGTGCCAGCTCTCGCAGCTGAAAGGAGTTCATGGTACGAGGGCATGCCATCACACCCAGGTGTTGACTGACCCCAGGATGGAGGTTCATCAGGAACAGAGTTTTGAAGTTCGAGTCTTCCTCCATGTAGGGCTCGTTGCGGCTTCCGAAGTATGCTAGTCGGAGTCGCGTGTAGTACGCTTGAGGCGTTTCGTGTCGGCCTTGTTTGGTCTCTAAGGCAGCCATGAGACCTTGTTCGGATTCTGCGTTTCCAAACTCTTGAATGAGGCTGTCCTTGAGTAGGCCGTAGTCTGCCTGGACCTGCGGAGGTTGTCGGTCCAGGAAGCTTTGTATTTCGGGGCTGGAGGTTATTCTGAGCAGATAGAGCTTGTCTTGGTCGGTCGCCGATGCTCTCATCTGTAGGTGGAAGTCCAAGTCCTTCAGGTAGGCTTGTATGTCTCTTCCACTTGCTCCGTTTGGCATGAACTTAGTGATGTTTCTGGCCAGCTTGTTTAGGTCGTTCAGATCTCTTGCTGTCTGGTCGACGGCTTGGCCGTTTCCTCTCCTTCCAGAGGTTCGGTTGACTCTAGGAGGAGGTTGTGGTGGGGAACCCATAGTCTTGAGAATAACTTGTCCGGTATTCTCGAATGGAAGGTTCCTCCATGCCTGGTCTCTGCCAGGGCGCCTGAGGTTTGGATTCGGTTGGCTCAGCTGGTAATGTTTTCGCGTACTCCAATTCCGCCTTCATTACGGTCCTCTCCTCGTGGAGGTCGGTCAGCTGTTCCTTCAGGCTTTTCATCTCTTCATATGTTGAATCGAGATGTATTTTAAGGGTATTTACTCGGGAGTTCCTCGTTTTGAGCTCTTCTTCTGCGGCTTTCAAGAGTCTCTCGGCTTGTTCACTCCTCTTCATTTCACTACTTTGAGTGTCTATAAGCTCCTCAATTTTCTCTTGGGCAGCTTTTAAATCGCTCCTTAGCGATTGTATCGCGTCTCTGGAGTCACGGTCATCCTTTTCTGATTCCGCTCGTTGACTCCGGACCTCTGCTTCTAGGTGGGCATTACGCTCCTTTGCACGGGTCAGCGTCTTTTGGAGGCGTGTCTTGGTCTCTTCCTCCAGTTTCAGGGTAGCGATCAGAACGTGGCTAAGGTTTCCCACAACTTTTGCCAGATCTTTGGGTCCGTAGCTTTGAGTTGGGTCTTTTGCCATGAGGTTCGTGAGAGCTCATCCAGCTGGTCTTGTGAGTGCCTTGAAGGTTCATTGCTGCTTCCGGCAGTGTGGTGCTTGTCAGCCTGCTTAGCCAGGTCTCCAGGTCTTCCCAGTGGGTGATGGTTTCTCTTGTTGTGGCCATCGTTTGAGGTGGAAGGGAGACTTGAGACAGACTGAGGAACCGCTAGGATCTAAATTAATAAAAATAATAGAGAGTGGGTTGCTATGGGAAAAGAGAGTGCTTGTTGTTGTAATAATGTGATTCAAACTCTGTTTGAATATTGCTTGGGGGAACAGAAAGGGGAAAACAAAATAAAACAAACAAGCGTGAAAATTAATTACACTAAGAAGTGAAGTTATTAAAATAATTTTGATAAAATATGAAATAACTAAAAATAGAAATTCTTGAATCTAACACCAGAAAGCAATATTCCTGAATTATTACAGCTATTGTCAAAACCAAAGATTACGTTCAGCTATAACTGGGGTAGTTAAGAAGCTAAAGTTATCACCTGATTTAATCGTTAGCTGTCACAGGAAACAGTTTAAACAATGCTTGTTTCTTTTATGAATAGGATTGAGTACATACTCCAGAGTTGTTCGTACGGCCGGGTGATCGGTTGCTTCGTCGGATCACTCGAGGGCGTCGTTTCTGGAGGAGTTCACGTGTTCCTATTAGTTTGGGGAAGAAACGAAAAGCAATGTCAGGTGTCTGTACTGGCTTCAGGTTCGCGTGGGGATCGTTTTCCGACTGAATCGTTCTGATATTATGTGTCTCGTAATACAGAACAGAACTTCTTGGGAATGCCAAATTTAATAATTTAGGGTTTTAAACCAATTAGATATGAGGCTCAAATCCTTTACCAGAATCAGAAGCAAGAGAGCAGTCCAAGAGATAGATAGGATAGGACTGTAGCTAGAGGTGGTGAAAATTCAAGAGATGAGTTGAGGGTTGGAAATTAAAAAGTGAAGGAACAGATAATAAACAAAAGGAATAAAATAAAATAAATGTAATTGGATCTCAAATTGAAAAATGATAAAATGGTTACAAAATAGGATAAATTTTGTGCAGGTGACAGCAAGCCTTGTTAATTGACGTAAGGATGTTTATGGATGAAAACGCACCGTGATTGTCAATTAACTGGTAAAGTCTGTCACAGTCCGCAATAACAAAATCAAACCCAGGATTGAATAAAAATAAAATAAAAAAAAATTCAAAATCAAATTAAAATTTGTCCAGGTGACAGTAAGCCTGGTTAATTGACGCCAGTGATGTTTATTGATGAAAACACACCGTGATTGTCAATTAACTGGTAAAATTTGTCACATTAAGTAACAGTGAAAATAAAATAACCCGAAAATAAAATTTAAACTTTAATAACACCTAATAATGAAACAGAAGCAACAATAAAATAAGTCAAACACAATCCATAATTATACAGGTGATTTGAGAATGATTCTATAGGAGAGACAGGATGAAAAACACCAGCGTAGCAGTCACACAGACAATGTTGGATTCCAGCCTAACCTCGTGCACGCGCTTCGGGTATGCGCTTGCTATAACCACACACTCGCCACACGTGGCTCTCGTGAGCTTCTCGCGGGAAGGCTCGTGTTTCCGCACCTTCAAAAATGGCTTCCCTAGCCGCCGTCAAGCCTGTTTACGGGATGACGTCGGGCGTTTACTTTGGGCTGAGCTCATCACACGGACCCGCTTTGACCGAGTCGGTCTCGCGGTCAGACTGTCCTCGCCAGCTCAGGGCACGCTACCGTTCAGAGCTTAAAAACTGCTTTTCTTACACAGCTACGAGATGACGGCGCATCTCTTAAAACAATTGGATTTACCATAAAACGAGCTTTATTCTCCTTAAAGCTTCGCGCTCGTTCGGACGAGCCAATTAATATTTTGCGCTCCCAAGGGCTGCGCATGCGCGTTTAGTGGCATACGCAGAGCTGTTCCTTCAACACACTCCACTGGGCCACGAGAGGGCGGCACCTCTCACGAAAACAGAACACACTCTCGTGTTTCACTCACAACAAATACACCATTCTGCGTTCCCGCAGTTTCGTCACAAAATGGTCAATACTGGAACACGCAATTATTGCCTTCAAATTCAATCGGCATGCATTTTCTCGCAGCCTGGAACGAATCACGTTTCTCCTTTCACGTGATTTTTCAATAGAAAACTACCCTGAATTAGCGCTTAGCATAATTCTTTTAACCGGGTGTTTAATAATTTCGCTGAAACTCATTACTGGGAACGCAGTCAACGAATTCAGACGAATCAGGCCTTTTTAAAATATATTCTGAGCTCGATATCCATAAAATTGCCTTTTGCAATTTCTGTCATTACTCCTTCCCAGCGTCCTGGGGCAGGCGCTTAGCAACGTATTCCGCGTTTTAGCACACACATTCAACGGTACGCGACCGGCACGTATTTCTTAACATTTAACAAGCATTTAAGAACATTCCTTATTAGATCTACACAGTATGACCGCTATTGAGGCGCCCGCATTCTCCACCAATATATGTAACAAACTGGTTATTACACATTTAATACTTAATACGATGAACGATAAACATTCCATCTGTCATATAACAAATCAGAAGATTACCTGCGTTGGTGACTGGCCAGTAGGGGAATTAGAAACATTGCCAGGTCTCGGAGGGTCGAATCAGATGAGATTGCGCCAGATCATAAATTCGGTTTTAATTAATTTGTCCACCAAATCATTCACCACCATGAATTTTGACCTTTACTCAAAAGAATCGTCCCGAGACAGTACTACCCAATCTGTAAATCGTATTATGTCCGATCTTTAACCACAGTGAACGGTGTAACACTTTATAGACCATAAACAAGGGAAATGTCTTTTAAAGGCTTTATTAACTCTATTCTAGACACACAAATTGATAAATGATTTCTAGCTAACTAACCTAACCATTCGCTCAAGCAAACAGGCACTCATTCACACCGAGAGAGAGAGAGAGAGCAAGAGAGACAGAGAGAGAGAGAGGAGAGAGAGAGAGCAAGAGAGACAGAGGGAGAGAGAGAGAGAGAGAGACACAAAGCTTCTGAAATAACAGCAAGAAGTTATCTTTACACATCAGTTTGGGCTCGTACTTAATTTAGCATTCCCACAGTCGCTCTGTTCCCGTTTTACCCGCGTTAAGTGATTGATTATCGCAGTCTATACCGTTTAGATCTTTCGAGTCGATCCGGTCGAACGTGTGGTCCGTGGCAGGCCGAGTAGATTCCGGGAGTACAGCTGTGAGGCGTGCTCGATTTGGGAGGGGTGATCTTAGTGTCCCAGCAGTTTCCGTGGGGGTCCGAAAGATTTCCCGTTGGATTCAACAGTCTTTATATCTGGGGTCAAAGTTCTGGGTTGAGGCGAACCGAGTTTTTCTTCGTTGAGACGGCACCAAACGATAAAGTTCTGAACTGATACTGAGAGAGGACTTAGAAGAAGAAAAGTGTGAGAAGGACTGAGGCAGTTAAGTAAGAAAAAAAGACTAAGAAAGACTAACGAAAGACTAACTTCTTCAGGGGAGCGCGCCTTGGTTTTAAATGGGAGGCGGGTTCTTTTCACAGCTCTAGCCACTGAGAGTGCTAACTTGCCTCGGATTGGTGGTGACGTCACACTTTGGTCCAGCCCAGTGAGGCTCTTCTCTGAAGAGAGGTTTTCTTTGATTTGCACTTATTAATAACGGAGTTATAATCTCCTCAAGAGAGTACCGGATAATCTTTTACACAATTAAATCCTTTCCGCAACATTATCCGCATTCCCAAACGAGATCAAACATTAGGGGGCAGTTACAGAAATTCATTCATTCATTCATTCATTCGTTTTAACTGACTAAACTATTAACTGTACAGTACGAATTATTCCATAACATGAAAGTACATTTCAGGAGATATTTGTATGAGCACAAAAGTGTTCTTAAAGCAAGTTTTAGTCTTCTGAAAAGCAGTTTTTGGGTGAGCACGACTTTGAGTGGAGCCAGGCTTTGTCCACTCAGTGTCTGATCCTGGGGTCGTGGAGAGTTCGGAGCGTTCGCAGGCTTCAGGGGAGCATAGAGGTGACGCGGGGGGGGGTTATCTGATGACCCCTTAATCTTTGAAAGGTAATTAGTCCTGACTTGTTTAAACAGAGTCAGAACGCTGGCGCCATTAGATCGGGATGTGGTTTTTTTCCAGAATTAAAGGTGCAGTAACTGAATCTGGGTTGATAGTTCTTACATTATATTATATTGCTTTATTACTTCTCATGCTCATGAATTCATCAACATACTGCTTCATTTGTTATTTTTATTTTATCTAATCATTATATTTTAAATTTTATCTTTTGCTAATTTTTGCGTAGATATACACGTTTTTTTGGACAAATCTTATCTAATCTTATGTAATGTCTTTATATTTCTAGAGATTGTTCTGATGAAGGGGAATCCTCCTGAGGGCTGGAGATGATGTCTGTGGTGGAGGCGAAGCATTAGGGACGCCATAAAAACTCCTGTACATAAGGAAATAAAACAACTTGTGAAACGGACACTGAAAGCCCTATTCACACAAAACTGTTTAAGTTGATGTAAAATAGTTTGAGGTTCATTTTTGCAATCTCAAAAGTCTATAATCTGAGCATTTATAGACTAATAATTACAGATATTTGCCAGATTTTGAAAGTGTTATTTAATCTGAAAAGGAAGACCGGCATAAATAATCATAAAAAATAATATTTTTTGACACAATGATTAAAAACAAGACAAAAATACCAGGCGAACTGTTATAATTACAGTATAATTATAGGGGTAAAAGGGTTAAATGTAATTATTACATCAGTCCAAAGAGATTTTAAAAGAGTTAGTTTACTGGAATAACAGACACGAATGTTTTTTTATTATTTATACCAAAATCTACCATTGTTGCATTTCCCAAAAAACATGTTAAGCTTAAGTAGCTAGTAAAAACCTTTGTAGATTCACACATGGTTTAGAGTGACCATACAGGGTCTAAGTTGCTCTCAAAATCCAGTTTAATACATTACTTTCTGTGGACAATGGATAATTTTAAAAGTACACGACAATGACATTTAAAAAAAATATATATACAAAACATACTGAAATGTATCATTTTATTTCCAGTTTCCGGATTTAAATATGCAGCCATTATCTTTAAAAAATGTCTATGTCAGAACACATTCTATTTCAGAAAAACAAACAGTAACATAGTGACTTGTGTGAAATTTTCCAGAATATAAAACAAGGGCTGGATTTTAAAAAACTAAAATAAATCAACACAATTTCTTCAAAGTACCTCACAAAAGAATAACGGATCTGGTGTCTGAGCACTATAAACATACAAACTGTTAGAAAAACAATGTGGTTCAATGTGCCTCTCTAACTTACCCTCATCATTTATAACTCTGATAACTTATCCTCACTCATTTATTGCTGATCACCTGTTTGTTGTCTGTGTTGCAGTTTTGTAATCGTTGTTTTTTTCATTTGTTAGTTTCTGTTTTGTCTTTGTTTCGTTTTTTTCAGGTGCTGTCTGGTGAGGTGTTTGTCGATAGATTTTAAGTTGGTATATTTTTTTATGCTGGGAGGTGATTAGCACCTGCCTCAGTCAGTGAGGCTCCCAGGGGCCTCACAGAGGGAACTCCTATTTACTCTACCTGATCCTCACGAGGACTTTGTGAAGCTGCTTTGAAGGCAACTGCTAAAGAAGCGCTATATAAAAACTTGATTGATTGACTATATAAATAGTTTTTGATTTATTAGTTGAATGTTATGTTTGTTTTAATGGATGCATGGTCTCAATAGATACATTAGATCTTTGTGTAAGCTTTTCTTTTTTTGTCATTTTGTCAGTGACTCCCAATGTAAACAGGTGATTTACGTAGTGTTGCAGTCGTTGTTAAATGACAAAATATGATGATTATTTGGTTAAAATTTAGGCTCTTCCACCATGTGAAATGCACGTTGAATTGCAGTGCAAGTTTATAGTTTATAGCACTGCACTTAGAGATCTCTCTTAAGAGCTAAGATACATTGTTATCGGCCCAGAAACGTATCATATTACATAAGAGCTATGCATAATACCGAGGTTATTGTGCAAAAAAATACATATTTTGGACTGTATCTTCATTCAAGTTAATCCAATTTCAACAAAAACAGCCTGGCATGATTAGCCTTGTCAGACTGAACAAAAGGATATTCATCACTGTGACTGCTCCTCTTAGGAAAATTTCCAGATCAAGCTGAATTTTTGTCAGTAGGGACCAAAAGTCATCAAAAACATAGATAACTTTTTTAAACATATAGGGCTAAATGGATATCTTACTGTAGCACTCACATACTTTATCCATAAAGCATGAAAGAATTATGGAATGATGAGCCTACCATTCTGACCAAATTGCTATGATTAAGTGACGATACGCTTATAGCGCCACCTACTGCCTGTGTATATTTATGGCTGTATATCCCACATATTTCATCCGATGTACATGAAAAAAATTAAGCGTGTAAATCTTGTGATTCTGAACAGATTGATATGCTAATGTTATACTAATCTTATAACACTGCCTCTTGTTTTTATACAAGTTGTTTGTGTAACAATATAGATTATGTTTACATTTAAAGCTTTGTATTGTTCGATACTTTGCAAAGTGCCTTTTCACCTTGTTTCAAGCTCTTGACAACAAGTGAAAAAACTTGAAAAGCCAGGAGGCGGTGTCTTTGGCTCCTGCGGACACACATTATGCAAGAGGCCTATGGAGCTAGGGTTCTGACAAAACGATCTGAATATGAATTGTGTTGATTTAAACTATTGAGGATTGTAATTTAATAAACCTGAATATTATATGCCCACGAAAAAAAAATTTGAATATGAATTTCTTAGTTTGAATTTCGTTACTTGAATATTGGATATCTGAAATTTAAGACAACTGAATTTTTTTTAAAGCATAATTAATTATTAGATGTAATTTAAAACTGATTTTTTTGGTTCTGAATTTATAAACTGCAGATATTCAGTCACTAAAAAAATACAGTTTCAAGTTTTCAAGATGAAACAATTCGAAACGTCAATTTCAATATTCTAAAATTCAAACCTCGAAATTCAGATTTGAGAAATTCAGGTCGTGGAGAAAGTAGGTCAAGGGCCATCGACAGGGATGAGCAGAAGATCACAGAGCAGTCGATGGTACATTTCGGCCAATCACAGAGCTGTTATTTTTCCAGCAGTTGCGTTCAGCTCCTGAGGCGCCTTTCTCATCACCATGCATTGATCAGAGGTGAGTGATTCTTAAGTACTTATGGTTTATACACATATTTTAGGTTAGCTTTAGACAGTCTGCCTACTGATATTCTATTATACTAAACCAGTAACTTGCTGACTTTGCACAAACATGCTAGCAATGTGGTTATAAAATGCTGATGACCTGTTCATCACTCGTCCCTTAAAATACAGAAACGGCCTGTATTCAACCAGAAATGGACCTTCTGTTTAAATCTTTTTGGTAGATTATTTAATCTATACTCTTTGTTGTATTGTTTGAGTTTATTTTAACCCCATATCTGTATATTGTTTATTTATAGGTATTTATTATTGTACTTTCTATTTAGTTATAAATGATTGAAATGTATATACTTTAAACAAATAATCAGACATTGATATTAAATAAATCAATATAAAAACGAATGTAATTATTAATTTTACTTAAAACTACTCAATATTTATACATTAAGTTACTTCTTCATCTTCATGTCGGGGTCGCCACAGTGGAATGAACCGCCAACTCTCTGGCATATGTTTTACACGGCGGATGCCCTTCCAGCCACAACCCATCGCTGGGAAACATTCACACACACACTCACACATTAACACTATGAACAATCGTTCTTACTCAATTCACTTATACCGCATGTCTTTGGACTTGTGGGGAAACCGAAGCACCCGGAGTAAACCCACGCGATCACGAGGAGAACATGTAAACTCCACAGAGAAATGCCAACCGACCCAGCCGAGGCTCGATCCAGTGACCTTCTTGCTGTGAGACGACCGTGCTACCCACTGCGCCACCATGACGCTCTACATTAAGTTACTGCTAGACGAAAATAAATGTCATTTTAAACAGTGAACTATAAGAGAGCTACTCAACATGCTTAGTTATGCGCCATTCACTTACTAATCATGCTAGTAACATAGTAAGAACACCCTAGCAACTATGTACATTAACCACTGTGATAGTCATTTATGCACACATTTTACATTTATTTTTACATTTATGCATAAGCGACTTACAGAAGGGAAGAGACAATATGCAATTTGTTACACAGTCAAATTCTATCTCAGCTCGCTCATAATAGAAATTAAAATGAGTCCTTTCCCTTAGTCCTGTCAAGTCCAACTAACTGATGTTGTTTTTTTTGTTTTTTTTACAGGGTGAACTATACCTAGACTACATATGGAGCAGACTTCGGTCAAGACTGGAGCATGCCCTCTCAAGGATACCTGTGGATGTGGACTTCTTGGAATTTATCTGTGTTCAAGAGTTCAAAGGTCATCGTGCTGAGGAGATTATGGATGGTTTAACTAGTCTTCACCAAGCAATTAATTTACAAAGGCAAAGAAACGAAATGCACTCTGAGACCGTTATATTTGAAGAAGCAAAAGTTGAACGACCAAAAGCAATTGTTGGTTGTGAATATCTCACCCGTTTGCTTGAAATGGGCTTACCAGTCCGGTGTATCACAAGCGTTCTGGGGGCGTCTGAACGGACTGTTTTCAGACGGTTGGTAGAGTTCAACCTGTCAGTGAGATCACTGCACAGCTTTGATTGAACATAAAGTCCCGAATGCCAAATTCTGGATACAGGACGGTAAAAGGAGCTTTAAAATCTGAAGGGCACAATGTGCAACATGAACAGCTGAGGGCATCCCTACATCGAGTAGAGACACTGGGAGTTCTATCCTGGAGGACGGAGCTGGGGGGTGTTGTCCGGAGGAGGTGTTCAGTCCCAGCGACCAAATCTTTGATTCACACTGACACTAATCACAAGCTGATTAGGCGAGCGAGAGCCATATTGTTTTGTGCATTTTTTAACAGATTCATTCTGTTAGCATTGTTGTCATTTGTTCACCACATATTAAAATTTAACTTACTCACCTTTATCTTGTTACAAAACAAATAATGTTAGGTCATGTTTAGTTAAATAGCACTTTGCAATAGTAGTAACGCATTAATGCAATAGAAAATGTTGAGCTTTTTTGAAGTTTGATGTTTGCAACTACATTAACTAGCTGTAATTTCTGGAACATTATTTAAAAATATTAGTGGAAATACTGATTTTATGTATTTGGTTTCAGGTATAATGTTGTCCTGTTTGGAGGGGTAGATGGCTTTTCAAGAAAGGTGATTTTTTCTTTTCTTTTATAAAGTTTAAAGTTTGTGCTCAGGTTAAACTTTTATTTGTTAAAGTATAAATAGAACTAACCACACTTTCTAACTCTACAGATAATGTACTTTGGGGCTGCCACAAACAACTCTGCATCAGTTGCACTGGCCTTATTCCAAGAATCTGGAAAGATTTGGTTTCCCTCTTAGGCAAACAAATAGAGAAAAAAGTGCATTGTTGTTTCATTAATTGTAAAGCATGGTGGTAATATTTTAACCTCAAATTAAAAATTCTGTCTTAATTTCAATAAGTTCAATAAGATGGAATAATTGAGAATTAAGAATGCATTAATTGCTGGAAGTCCTGCCTTTGATGTTGGCGAGTACGGCCTCTGCACATCTCCCTTCAGTTCAGGCTTCCCTGGCTGTTGGCTGATGTGGAAGGACCTAGTTTGTGACGTTTTGCAGATAGTTCCTATAGTCATAGTGACCGACTGATGGGGAACGTATTTGTTACTTTTGTAGCCACAACTGGCCGTGAGTAAGTCTGGTTGCCTAGTGGGTAAGTATGGCTTCATCTTCACAAAAGGAAGAGTGTCACGCCTGTTTTATGGGTGATGGGATGGTCACGTGGCTATCAGCGCGGTCGCTGATTGGCATTTTGAAAAGGAGGGTGGAGAGATTTGAGCGCCACTAGCGGAGCTCCCCATAGTCGTCACCATCAGAAGTCTCTGTTTTCTATTCAGAGAACGGGGGTGGCAAAAGTAACCATTACTTTTTCATTCATCAATAAATTGTTTTGTATTCAACAGAATGTATTCAAAAACTATATGTTTTTAAAATATTTATAGTTTTTATATCTAGCACTATACTTCTGCTTAACAAGACTGTGTGTCATTTTTCCCCACCTAATGTATGACAGTCAATTAACTTTATACAAAGTTAAAATACATTTACATTATCCATTTGGCCGAAGATTTTGTCCTAAGAAACTTACAAAAGGACAGAGACAATTTGCAATTTGTAACATGGTGAAAGTCTATTTCAGCTTGCGCATAATAGAAGTTCTATCAAAAGGATGAAAATAATTTTTTATAATAGGTGTTCCCTGAAGAGAAGAGTTTTCAGTTGCTTTTTGAAAGCTGTTAGTGCTGCTGCTTTCCTGACCACTGTTGCCAATTCCTGAGTAAGAAAAGTCGCTATAGGTTGGCCCGAAAGTGTGCTAAAAGTGTGATGACATCATCACCTAATTTGCATTATACCACGTGACGTGCTGATGTACATTCCATGCCCCCAATGGGTTTTTATCAATGCAAACATAAAAGTATTGCAAGTACACGTGTTTCATGTCATTAAATCAACACATATGGCGTTATAAAACAAACATATAATTCAAAATAAAATTTAATAATAACACAAACAATGAGAATGTTTTGCTGTTGCTTGAAAATGGTAAGCTCAGTGATTTTAAACTAACGTTAATCACATCTTTAAATACATTTTTATTTCACGGTTTGTGTCAAGAATTTAATATCTAAAAAAGTTTTTTTTTATAGTGTCAAAAGGTTGGGTTACTTTGCATTATATATAATGATGATGGATGTTGTGTGAGGTAATTCTTGTGCAAATATGTAAACAAAACATTTTATAGTACTCATTTTTTGTAATAAAGACCCACAATCTCAAAACCTTGTGCCAGGGAAACCGGGAATTGTGATAACTGTGGAGTAGAGAAAACAATAAAACATGATGAAATGGAAAGAAAAGAAATGATGAAAGAGAATAGGGAAATAATAAAAGAGCCTATTTAACAATTATCAAATTCTTAATGGAAACAAAAACGTATAAAGCAATTCTTTTATTTCCTAAATAGACTAAGAATAATTTTACAATTAAAATTAATTATAGGAAAAGGCTAATTTCTCCTCCATATATTTTTTATAGTGGTTCATACCACTTTCCATTTGGTGGCAGTAATACACCATTAAGAAGATCTCCCTTTAAGAGAAGATTTATTGCTTTTTGAAAGCTGTTAGTGTTGCTGCTTTCCTGACTGGTTCTCTGACATTTCCTGACTTGTCCCACCAGCCAGGGACAGTGAGAGAGAAGGTTCTGCTGAGAGATTTTGATAGTTTTGTACGCCAGCATCAGTGATTTGAATTTAACACAAGCTGCAATATGGAGCCAGTGAAGAGTGATGAAGAGGGGATTAACATCAGCTCGTCCTTGAAGATAAGAGGAGCTGCAGAGTTCTGGATCATCTGCAGAGGTTTGAGCATGTTTGATGGAAGTCCTGCTAGGAGAGCGTAGCAGTAGTCCAGATGTGAGAGGACCAGAGCTTGAACCAGTTAAGAAGGGCCTGGTCTTTCAGATGTTGTGAAGTGCACACCTACTTGCTCGAGTTGTCTTGATGATGTGGTCTTTGAAGGACAACTGTTCATCCAAAATCACTCCAAGATTCCTGACTGAAGGAGAAGAGGTGATTGTTGAGGATTCCAACTGGATGGTGAGGCTGTAATGCACAGAGGCATTGGCCAGGAGAATGACCTCACCAGTGGAACTTTTTGTTAATTAATTTGTGTACAAGAAACTGCACAGTGGTTGTGGAGGTTTGGCTGTAGCCCTGCTATTAGAATCCAATCTTTTTCAGTAATTTCACACATGATTTCATGTGGTCTGTGCTTACAGATACAGTTCTGAAAAAAAAACTGTCCATAAAAGAAAGAAGAAAGAAAAAAAAAATCAAATGTTTTTATAGCAACCTATAGAAATCAACCACGATTATCTATAGACATTTTTTCTATTACTGTTACCTACTCTTTTACAGGCAAACTTTCAGTTTAAACAATTCACAATTTATCCCCATTAGTTCCAATTCATTCCCAAATATTCCTGTTCTCGTGGAAATATATTCTCATGTAAAAAATATTCGGCTGTAACTGCAATTCCTCTTCTGACACCCAGAGGTTGGAGTAAAAGAGAGCAGATGCCATAAACTACCCATGTTAAAGGTGGACATAGTGTCCATAGAGCTATCCATGTGAGGACTTTATTCATTTTTGCTCACTCAAAGATTTACCCAATATTGGTTTTTCTTTACACAAAAACAAAGATGCTCTTGGACAATATAATTTCTTGTTTTGGTTCTGACCGGGCTCATACCATTTAAGACTTAAAATTACTCATTATTATGGGCATGGCCACTTGAGTATATCTCATCTGCTAACGCACCCCTTTTCTCCTCTCAGCTCCCACCTTTTCCTACCTTTTTCAGCCATCTGGTGAAAAAGACAAGGATATGGCTGACTACACCCATATTTAGCTTCCAAATCCCTGTTCAGGCATCACAGACACTATGTATGCATTTTTTCAGGTCATGGTCCCAAACCCCACTTTACATAACAACTCTTCTTTTCATGTAAAAAAAGACTGTTTCATAACCATAATTATAATAAAACATCTTGTTCATCATCTGTGAATTATGAATATGAAGGTTACGCAGCTCTCATTCAATTATTTCAGAGGGATTAGAGTCTATCCATGCATAGCCTAAATGAGGTTTGATTCATTATTTCCCCATCACACTTCTCAATCAGTTCAATTGTATTCATCACCTTAAAACAAATGTTAAAACCTTATGTTCTACTTTCATTTCTACTCAGTCGATGTGTTCTTCAACTGAACTTTTACCATTAAAACCGTGTCAGACAGTTAATGTAT
The DNA here is from genome assembly GCA_900490495.1 of Danionella dracula. Lineage (NCBI taxonomy): Eukaryota > Metazoa > Chordata > Actinopteri > Cypriniformes > Danionidae > Danionella > Danionella dracula. Next base: position 16,184,894 of record UELW01000334.1, read on the forward strand.
TCAACACTAAAGACAGCTTTTGCTCTGCTCTCTAATCAGGTCTTGAGCTGCTAAATTTAGCAACTGCTTGTGGAGAATGATTTCTGAAGGTATCGTGGATAACCCTTGATGTTATATAAGGAAATATGAAACACAGCATTTGAGGAATATCAATCCTTGTTGACTGTAAAAGAGACATTGCAACTCTATAAATACAGCAGAAGCATTACTGCTCAAACAGAGATTCTGCCAAATTGAATTAACTTGGAAGTGGATTAATTTTAAACATTTTGTTTGCGCAAAAAAAATCTTGACTTATGTCACCTTTGCCAGCCAATGAACGAGTAACAGAAACAACTGAAAACATTTTCAGTTTTCTTTTTCAAAAAACTTAGCACTTTGACACATTTTGGAAAACAATATTTCAGTTAAGTTTAGTAAATTACAAGTTACTAGAATTGTGTTCTGTGCGCTAAACAAAGGTAAATAATGTGTAACATATATTTTGTTTAAAACGTAGGGGAGTTTGACAAAAGTTAAGCACTGAAAGAATTATCATACACCCGAGGGGAACCAAAATAAAACAAATGTGAGAATCAGTCTAACCCTGAAAAATTCAATCAAGAATGATTTTCAGATTATTTTAAATAAGGAAACACCAATATACAGGATTCTTTTAATAATGTATTTCTTAATAATAATGTATTTTCTAATTATTTATTTATTTTTGTTTTCTGTAAAGCACATGGAAATTCTGAAGATTATGACATATGACAAAACATTTTGTAAGGTTCCCATGCCTTCACCTGCATGCAATCGGTGTGACACAAAGTGTGTCACTCAATAACTCGTTAGCCCTTGCGTCTGTACCATGGCCCTCTGCACAGTAGAAAATTCTTCACTTTTCGTATATGGTTAACTTTGTGACAATGGACTCTAAAGGCAACCACACACCTATGCGTATAATCAGAGTGAAATAACATGTGTACATCCTTAGAGCCCAAAATGGCATCTGGCCATCGGATCGGCGTGGAAATAAAGTTCTCCTCAACCATGTCGTCTTGATTTGTCGCATTGCGTGATCTCATGGTTTACCAATAAAAGCTGACTCTTTTGATCACGTGTTCTTTTGGGTCATTAAAGAGCAACTGGGTGGTGCTCGATACACACTCGTGTCAACTCATGACAGGAACTAGACCAGACATTTTCTTTTTACAGAAATGTATATTTAAAAATGATGGTCATTTACCACTGTCATTCCTTTATTGTAAAATACCAGTAAAATACTGTAAAGTTCAGTGTAAAAATATATTTAATGTAAATTTACGTTAAATATCTGTAATAATACATTATTGGAATTCAACGTTTCTTTACAAGGCTTTTCTGTTTTAAAATGGTTTTAACGGTAGAAGAAATGCTTTAAACTGTCTTCAGTATGGTTTGCAGATGCAAAGATTTATATTTCCTATATAACCTCACTAAATGAATGAGTGAAAGCTCTTTTTATTCTATGTAACATAAGCTATGAGTTAAAAAGCTGTTTCACTGAAAAAGCGCTGGGAGAAAGAGAGAAACCTCTTTCTTTTCACAAATCTGATTTCCAGAATTAATTCCCGATTTTCCAAATTAAAAGTTATGAACAGCGGGAGAAATAATGAAACATACTAAACACATAGGAGTAGGTTCTATGTTCACGTGTTTCTACAGAGATAGATCGCCTGGTAAACACAAGCAGACATTGACGTAAGTTATACATCAATGATTTCAGCAGCCTTTTGTAAAGGAAACAAAACAGTAATTCAAAACATTTTCAACACAAATTACAACAACTGTATAAAACAAATATTTGGTTTTGAACAGAAATTTCTATAAACTTGTAAGAAAAGTGTATAACAACAACAACAACTGCGCTTTCTTTTTTTTGTCTCATAGTCTCAGATTTTTCTGAACTTTTCGCTTTTTACGGAACTAAATGTAAGAGAATGCAAAGCATTAACATACAATGATACTTTCGAGATACAAAATTGATCCGTTCCAGGGTAACCATCGTATGGCAAATATTTCGAATGTCAAAGCGAGTTTTACATGTAAGACGCCTAATCCGTTCCAAGCCACACAGAAACAACACTAAAAATGTTAAATAACATGGAAAACCAGAGAAAAATAAAGTAGGATTCTTAAAAGTACACATTATACATCTAATGAATAATAATAAGTAACCTTTTGAGTGAGGTGATATGATGGTTTCGGAGGAGGTGGTAGGGGAGGAGAACGGATGGTAGCAGAGAGCCATGGTCATAAAAATACGCTTTGTTAAAAAAGCAACCCAAAAATATACATGAATTTAGGACACAAACACGAAAGTGTAAGCGAAGACAGGACGAACGCTTTTGGGAAGGTGTCATGGGTTTGATCTGACCAATAGAAGCGGTGCTAAGCAATGCTATGCTTCAACACATAGGCTCAGGGTGAGAACTATGGGGTTATTACTGTAGCAATATCATTTCCAAATGCTTAACTCGATACACTTCTGCAGGTCAAGTCACGCATTTGAAAATAATAATATTGCTACAATAATTACACCAAACAAAACTGACTAATAGCAGAGCAGGATGCTAAGCCTCAACACAGGGTCAGGGCTGGAACTGGCCAATAGGAGAGCAGAACTGATGGTAGCGAGTTGAAAACAGTCACATGTTACCCATTGTTGAATTTAAAATGATGAATATTTATTTAACATTTATTTGTATTTGTATCTAGCGGTAACAATGTATATTGTTCTTCCCTGTAAGATAGGTTGACGGGCACGACAGAGATACATTGTGGAAGCCCGACTGGAAGACACAATGGCCTTGGGACTTCGGGCTAGTGGTTTTGCGAGCCCTGAGAATGATCTTGCTGAGAGAGAGAGAGAGAGAGAGAGAGAGAGAGAGAGAGAGAGAGAGAGAGAGAGAGAGAGAGAGAGAGAGCATCTAAAGATAATATAAAGGAATGCGCTTTCCTCTTTTATGGAAGTGAAATGCCGATAAAATGCTTTAAATCATGCTTGAGAAAAACAACATTTGAACACAAACGATTGAAGAAAACAAGTCTTCTTATAGGTAATTTATATCAACACGTTTTTCATCTTTATCCAAGTCAAATGCCAATAATAAACTTTATATCAAATAAACAAACACAGAGTGCCCTGTCTAAAAAGCTTCACGCTGCAGGTATGCGCGGTTCAGAGTTGCTGGCATCAACAAAGGCAAAGACCAACTATGACACATTTAAACATGTTTTATAACTTCTTAGCAAAATTTTGGGGAAATTAGTTTGAAATTAGCTTGAGATTCAAATCTCATAGAGTATGTTAGTTCTGAAATGGACTCAGGGTATAGAGAGAAATAGAGTGAGCGAAAAGGTAGCAACACTGCCATCTAGTTGAAGAGTTTGTCTTTAATTTGGGAAATTGCATTGATTATCGTTCATATTTTTAGGTGGTTTATTTCCCTACCTCTGGGGGCAGCAGACTATTTATTATTTCCTAAAGATATAACACACATTCCCTTAAAATCCTGCTCGAATTAAACCCAAGTTTGTCAGTATAGTTATATTTTGTTGCGAGTAGTTGTTTAGCAACGTTTTGTCCAGAAGAATATTTAATAATATAGAATAAACCGGTACAATGATAATAAAGATGCTCTGAAAGCATCTTTAATAACAGTAACCAAACATTTTTTACAAACAATAGACAATAAAAAGAAAGCCTCTGACAGATGTTTTTGTTTCAGTATGGTTCATTTTTATCAGTTAACTGATATAAAACCATGTGCAAGCTTGTTTAACCGTTCATATCTTTTAATCTAATGCTTAATACCTTTTTTAAAGTAAGAAACTTAGTTATAATGTAACTCATCACATTTCTTAGATACTTTTTTTGGAGCCCAGATATGATGTCCCTAACCACCGATACATGACTGACACAAAGCTGCCTAAACTACACGACTCTGTGAAAAAACATAATTATCCACAGCCTGCTGCAAACCTTCTCTGCGTCTAGTTTCACCACGGATATTTCTACCAGCAGTGTTAGCTCCATGTCGCTAATTAGCCTAATCTTCCAGAGTTTCACACCACAACGAGCCATAATACATGCGAAACAATTGTGCGGCTTGCATACCAGCCAGGCTTAATTTATAACATTTAAGCCCTTATTTTTTTATAATGATTTATTCTGTTGTGACCAGGTCATAACAAAGAACATGTGTGGCCCCTTTAAGAGAACATGCTAGAATTCTCGCGAAACTCGGGATGTGCGCGCTAGTTTGGAGAGTCTGCATGGCGATTGGTAACAGAGGGACAACTATTAAAACATATTCCTGTTATTTCCTGATAATCGCTGATGGTGAATAATGAATGTTACTGTGAGATAAGCGGAGTATCATACGTGTAAGGGAGACCGTTTATGCCACTGCCATATTTCTCATGTTCAAAATTTCAACTTTATTTCTTTTGACCATTTACAGAGTCCACTATTTACATATTTATTTGTTTACTGTTTTGTTGTAAACACAAAAGAGTGTTGTAACTGAATTGTGACAGTGATTAGTTCTTCTTTTTGTGAACCTTTGTATAAAGACCTCTGCTCCTTTCGACCGCTGCCACTTTTTAGTACAGCAATCAGAATAAAGCCCCAAAAATATATTTTGTTTTCGGTTTTCTTTTACTCGCCATCCAGTGCACCAGGTTACACTGTAATATGTTGCATACAACATGCTTTTCATTGTAAATAAATCGGTCTTGATTCCAAACTAGTCCCTTGTTTTTTTTTGTTTTTTTTATTATATGACTCCTTTTCCAAAAAAAGTGGTATCGGTGCATCCCTAATAATAAAAGATATCCACCTAAACAGACTCAGGAAAGGTGACCCTGCTGGTTCTACTTGACTTGAGCACTGTTTTAGACACAGTTGTTAATCAAAGCATTCTCCTTGATAGGCTGAAAAACTGTGTTGGTCTTTCTGGGACAGTGCTGGAATGGTTTAGGTCATACTTGAAAGGCAGAGGCTTTCAAGTTTGAACACTTGAGCTCTAAGAATATTACAAGTACACATCAGGTGAAGAACTGATCTTAGCTTCATCAGTCACTTATGTGCAATAACTAATTCTGCTTATTATCATCTCAGAAATGAGATGCTTTGCTTCTTGATCTAGAGAAACTATTGCATGCTTTTATTACCAGCAGGCTTGACTTTTGTAATGGTCTCCTAACTGGCCTCCCCAAAAAGACCACTAGGTAGCATCAGCTTGTTCAGAATACCCAGTCATCCAGGTCTCTACACTGGCTGCCAGTGACATGCAAAATTGATTTTGTGCTGATTGTCAATTTGTCACAAAGCAGCTCAGTACATCACATATATGCTAATTGTATACAAACCAGAGCTCTTTGATCATTTGGTTAAAATCAGAATAAGAATTATTGCCATGTGTGTGTGTGCACGTGCTGCACAAATAAAATTGTCTTGCCTTGCTTAGGTACTTTCAGATAGTTAAACACACAACGAAGTATCTCTAGCCATTTTTATTGTTTGGGTAAGTGTTGAGGTAACTAGCTGCTGGGAAATCAGTTGAAAAATCTCTCTGTTTCTGATTTTATCGTTTGAGTATACACATATTTTTCCTGCCATGGGCATACTACCTCCAGTGAGTAATATGCACAGGCTCAATGTGTAAAATAGTTATCTTCTCTTGAAGTCATGTCTGGAATCAGATGAAGCAGATCATGCCCACCCAAATGCACACTTTTTCCTAAACGTTCACTGACCAAATGTAGCTGTCAATCTAAATATTGATATGCTTTAAATAGACTAATGTATTTTGAACCACCACCAAAAAAAGAGTTCACTGAATTAAGCGTTTTCACAATAGGCTTGTGTGGTAATTTGGCATACTGGGGAATCTAAAAATAGCCACATATCAGTTCCAATACCATCATAAATAAAGTTCATTTATAAAGGAGACAAAGTTAAATATTATACGTATGCGTGGTTGTCATCACGTGACAAAGAGCAAGGTGGGGAATATAATAAAAAAGGTAAGCATAAAATGTGCAGAGAGTTTTCAGGGGCAAGGGTTCAATTGGGAAAAATGGCATATATATATTATTGTATTATATAGGCTCTTTTACTCATGAATCTGTTTTTTAATGCATATTTATTGATGAATTTGTTTATTTATGCCTTTGTTAACTAATTTATTAATTATTACGTTGTCACAGAGTATCATCGTTTGACTGAAAAACTTTAAAAACTTAACTTTTAAAACCCTAAAATAAAATACAAATAACAAAACATGAATTCAGTAGTTCAGCAATGGATTACTGATCTATCTAAGCTGTGACCCTATCAATGTGTGCTGAGAAAGCCACAAGTGGACCCCTGTGAAACTGATTAGGGCTAATAGAAAGGATAGACACATAATCAATCCATTATTATAACTATCAGGGAAAGAACTTGCACTATTTTTAGTTTAGAGTCACTATTAGCCTCATATAAAATAGTTGAAGTACATGGCGCGTCCTCATTAGGCTCTGACCTGAATCTCAGTGTTATTTCTGTGGTACAGTAAGAGCAGGGTTTGTTTTTGCTCTTCAGTGAAAAGAGATCATGTTAAGGTTGGACAAATATTGTTGACGGATGAACCAGAACCATGAAGTGACCAGAGTTTGACTCTTCAAGCTTGGTTATCTCTGTGAACTTAGCCTGACTTCAATTTCAATTTAATCTTCTTGTCCTCATGAATAAATCAACTCATCATCGATATCTGAACGTAGAGAGATCATTTCCCCAACACATACACTCTGGTGCAGCAAAACACCTTCAACATGCACAACTTAAAAACAAAACCCCTCATTTACTAGCTTCTAATGCAATTTTGTTGAAACTTTAAACTTCAGATTCATTTGTTTCTGTGTCCTCATTTGCATGTATTGCTTTTAACATATTCTGAGTATAATTATTTTCTTCATTCCATTCTCTACTGGCCAGTGTGCTATTGGTTATCAATTTTTTTAAGAAGTCCCTATTATAGATTTTTTTAAATGACTATTCATATAGTGCATAAAAAGGCTATAAGGGTAACATCCAGGTTTATTTTTTCTTATGTCCAATGTCTATCTAATAGTTACCTTTACAAAACCTATACCCGTCTAATCACTAGCCACTCACACACTCCTGGGAACATGTAAAATTCCAGTCATGTCATGCGAGAAGTCTGTTCTGTGAGTAGCTCTTGGGATTTTATATATTAGGAATATATGAGACATACTTCCATTGATTATATAACATGGGCATCACATCACACATAGGTTTCTGGAAAAGTTAAAAGAGGCTCAAAATGGGCGTAGCCAGTAATAAAAAAACATCCACAGAGGTGTGCCATTGGCTGTAGTGAAGTCGTCTGATTGGCTGAAGGTTTAAATTTTATTTATCTTAAACAAACAAATGTAAAAATAATTTACCCCCCTCAGAGTGTTCATGAAAATCAAAACTAGTGATCTGAATTAATAAACCTAATGAAGTCAGAGGAGGAAACATTTTTTTTTAGCTCCAAAGTTAGTCAGTTTTAACATGGGAGGGAATGAGAACCTGCTCACTACTGGAGTCAGCCTCAAGCGGTTGCTCAGGGAACTGCAGTTCCTGTTACGGACCCTGTTATGGAGAACAGTTGTGGTCTGGTGTGTAAGGAGATTGACTTGTGATAGAAAGGTGGCTGGTTCGATCCATCTACAGAGTTAAAGGTGGTGTGAGTGAAGAAACACTTGACAGAACTTAAGCTCTAGTGAGTCAAGGGCTCGAATGGATGACCTTGACGTCCTCTCAGAGAAACAGAAGGTCTTAGGAGGGAACTAAGGAAGGCCTAGAGGACAACCCTTCCGAAGGTGCTGGTTGAGGATTGGACACTACCTGCCTAGAAAGTATGGGCTGTAACCATCTTTCCATGTCGGCAGGAGGGACCGGCTCGATTGCACCCTGTGTAAGGGGAATTGATCTCCTCGTGGTCCTAAGACCCCATTGAAGCTGGGTGGCTAAGCTTCCTAAACTTCACTAATGGCACCATACATACTTCGCCGATAGTTCCCAAGTGGGGCCGCGAACCAACAGTCTTTAGGGAGTCTAGGTGGAGACCTACCTGGACGTTTAGGCTCGAGCAGCAACTGGTTCCAGCCGAGGAGGTCTGCTTGAAGCTGACTGCGACACGGAAGGCAGAAGCCATCTGGGCAAAGGAAACTGAGAACTGACCTGTGGGCCCGCTGCTTGATGGTGGTGGCACCCCCTGCCCACACGGCAGCTGGACTCCATGGTTGGCCTGTTCTCAGGTCGCTTGCAATGGACCTCATTCCTCTGATGATATTGGGGGGGCCCCCTGGACAGGACTGCTTCTCTTTCAACACCTCGTAGCTACTCTAGGTTGCTGTCTCTGGTGCGGGGCTGATGATCCGAGAAAGACTGAAGAGGTTTCTCCGGCTTCGAGCAGGTGGTGTGGGAGGTGACTTAGAATGGGACCTGCCACATCTTCACCTATGTGGCACCATGAGTTCTCACAGACCCTCCACCTGCTTTCTGATCATAGAGACTTGCGTCATGAGGTCATCTACGGCGACACCAAAGGTACCACAGGTACGTTGAGAAAATGTGTCCAATCGTGTAACAACACTTCAGCCTGGATCAACCATCTTGGCGGCTGTGGACTACCAGTGTAGACATCGTTAGGCCAAGGAGCTTGCCTCAACTTTTACAGCAGTAAGCGATAAAGTCCGTAGCAGCTCTCAGGTCATCCATAAGACCTGGGCGACAACTCCCCTCCTGCATATCTTTCAGGCCTAGGCTTGGAGTACCTGAAAGGTTGCCATGGCATGCAGGGCAGCAGCAGGTTGACCCGCAGCAGAGTAAGCTCTCAAAGTCAGGACCAATGACCTTTTAGCGAGATGGGGCCTCGGCTTATTACATAAAGCGGCAGGGTTACCTGGCATAATGGACCGCCAGAGCCTGCTCTACCTGGGGAAACGTGTCATACCCATTAACCACCACACCGTCAAAGGAACAAAGAGAGGGGAGACTGGTCAAATTCCTTTCTTACAGTAAGAGGTGCCTGGTCAGCTCCTGATGCACTTCTGGGAAAAATGGGATTATCATCACAGCGCAACCCCATAACCCACACGTCCAGCCTGGAGATTTCAGATGCAAGGGGCAGAGCCACCTGTAACCCAATCTCTCCGGCAACCCAGGTAAGCAACTCAGCCATCTCCTCCGCAGCACAACCTGCTGTCCCCCAGAAGTACATTCTCCTTCGTGTGATGCGCCGTCTCTCTCCGATGCAGCAGTGGAGATCGCATTATCAAGCACACAGGAGTCTTCAGAAGACACCAAAACTGACTCTTTGTGGCTGACAGCAAACGCACAGGCAGAACGAGAAGCATTCGGGACGGGACACTTTATGTCACGTGACCCTCTGCACGGCAGCTGATTGTGTTTTAAAAAGAGCGTGGAGAGAGTAGAGTCCTCTTAGCTGAGTTCCCATAGTCGTGACCGACTGATGTGGATCAACTGTTATTTACGTGTGTGTAAACAGAGTAGGATAAATACCAGATACAAGAACAGTAAAGCTTATAGTCCATCTTTACAGTTTTAACAGGATTTAATTACATCAACATCTGGAACATTTTCCCCCTTATTTTGAATACATTTTGAAATGTTCTAAACTGTGTCAGTTGAATTGGATTTGACTCAACTTTCAATAGTAGTTTAGATGATATTGCATGATTTTAAAACATTTCTAATCCTGGAAAGTTATCAAGCTACTTTAATCAGGTTCCATAAACTTCCATTAAAAATAACTAAAGTAGAAACGTGTCTCATAATAAAATTTCAAACGTCTTTAATAGTTTAAGCTTCTTAGTGCAGATTGTTTAATTTAATTTAGTTGTTCTATAGTACAGAGATATCTTTGCAATTTGTAGTTCTTTAAATATGAAAAGAAGTCACTTAGATCCAATAATTGACATGTTTTGTTTCTTACCTGTCCGAAGACTGACTTGACAATGGGATGGAGGTCCGCGTAATGTGCGCCCACTGCTTGAGGACCGAGAGCACGGCTCGAGCTTGTCTGTTGCACATTTTTCGTCTGAAAAAACATCGCCGTTTCGTCGGAGCACTTGGACGAAGCCGGTGAGGGCGTCTGATTTTGATCTTCGGAGAACTGAACAGGCGTTTGTTTTACAGGTTTGCGGCGGGTCACTCACTTTCCGTCCCGGTCGGCACAAGGGTCTCCTCGCGCTTCCGTCACAGTCCTCCTGTCCAGGTTTCTGGTGTGCAGAGCGGCGGCTCGCGCTGACTTTCTGGTTGGTCTTGATGAGGGATGTCGTGGAATCGCTTGTTGGGAGTGAAGAGCTCATTGTGGTTAAACTCGAGACATGCGTTTTTGAATCTGTATCATTGGTACAACTGGCATCTCTCTCTCCCTCTCTCTCTCTACCCTCTCTTCTCTCTCTCTCTCTCCCTCTCTCTATAGAGAGAGGATCTCTCTCCTCGAGAGACTCTCCCAAGCTCTTCGTCCCTCGCTCGAGACCTCCCCCCCTCTCTAGCAACTCTCCCCCCTCTCTCTCCTTAGGTGAGAGGTCCCAATCTCGATATCCCTTATTTAACTCCCTCTCTACCTCTCTCTCTCCCTCCCCCCCTCTCTCTCTCTCCCTTTCCCTCTCTCATCAACTCTGTCTGCCGTAGATATCCTGTCAGCCATTGAGACTCTTTTCCACACATTTTAGCTTCCCTGTTACCCTTTTTTGATGTCTGCTTTATCGTTGTCTCTCCTCATCTGTTTTTGTTTTTTGTCTTACCATCGATTGTTTCACCTCACCTATCAATTCACATAAGGTCGGGAAGAGCTTGGCTGATAATTGACCATCCAACCACTGTAAAACATGTGGAGTATATTTTATTCAAAAAAAGTTAGGAAACTTTTTCCACTTAGAAACAACAAAACAAAAAACAAACAAACCGCAAGATTTGTTTCAACCCTCACACGGGTCACTGAACCAGAGAAGAAAACACTGTCACGAGCGAGGGGAGAAGCTAACGCGCTCTCTCTCATGTCTCCCTCCCTTGCTCGCTCTCAATCATAACCTGCGTGTGACTTATTCCAAAATGGGGCGGGACCCTTATTTCCCGGAAGTTAGCTGTTATTGGACACCTGTCTGTCAGTCAGTTCTGTTCCTTTAAAGCTCAGAATCAAGTGTCTTCACACAAAGACATTAACCTACTTGTAAAAATGACTCTTTAATCAAACAACAACGACAAGCCAATGAGATTTACAATTATTACAACAAAAACAATAAAGATGACTATAAGAACAATATAAATCTGACTGATTATTACTCCCAACAGCTTAAAGAATATAAAAATAAAACAATCTTAAGTTGCTTTTGTTTTTAAAGGATAAACTCTAATAAACAAATAGTTTTAATCCTGTCTCAAAAAGAGTTTTTGTTTGTGTACATATCTCGAATATGGACATATGAATAAATATCTTTTGTCAATGTCAAATTAGACCACTGTTAAAGTTGATGTTATATGTCATGTTTCTATCTTTAACATGTTTTAAAGTTTTTGTGAGTTCTCAATTAAATGGTAATTAAATTGTACTTTTTTGACAAAACTAGGCCTGCATTATAAAAATTTTGAGTTTCTAGAGTCTAATGCAAATGTATAATTTCAGATTTTATTTAAATCCTGGTTTTGATTAATTAATTAGTTGAGTTCAGGGTTTGGATTACTGCATTATTTTGATAACTTATTTCTACAGGCAACTGTATTTTTAATCCTGATTTTACTAAATTCAATGTTATTTTTAAAAGCAGGGATTAATGGTCAAATTAATTTAAATTCAGATTTTACTACTATTTAAATGAATATTAATTTTAGAAGCAGCGAAAAGTTTATTTAATTTAATTAAGTTTATTTCATTTAAATTCTGATTTTACAAAGTTAACCTGCTACGTTAGGTTTAGCGCGTTATGTTGAGTACTGATCTCCATTTGCAAAGCAGCAGTCAGAACACTTGATCTGTTTTTCTTTACGAGCTGTTAGAGCAATAATCAGTCAGATTTATATTGTTCTTGTAGTCATCTTTATTGATTTTGTTGTAATAGTTGTAAATCTCTTTGGCTTGTCGTTGTTGTTCAGATTTAGAGTGTGCACGGGTTGAAAAAAAGCTTGCGGTTTGTGTTTTTTGCGCACGGATCTGTTTTTGCTCGTGCAAATTTTAATATCGCGTATGCATGATTATCAAAAATACACGCTCGTATAATGGTACGGATTTGCCGCCATACATAAAACCGTCAAAGGGGTCAAGAAATAAAATACTTGAGGAACTAAGGGAGGGGAGGAAGAAGTAGGGGGACCATAAAAAGGTCAAAGCAATCAATAATTTTGACACATACCGCCCTATATTTACTACTCACACTGTATATTGATGTATCATTTGACCTGTCCCCTTAAATTCAGGGACTGTTTACTGTAGGCCCTGCACCTTCTGCTAGCCACCCCCTGAAGACCCTCGCTAACACACAACTTCTGGGCCAGGTTCTGAGCTGACATGGGCTAATGAGGTTTACTCTCATCAGTTTGGCACCCTTCTACTATTTAGGGCAACCAGTATTGTGCAGCTTTCTTTTTTGGGAAATAATCTTAACCTAATCGATAGATCACCCCCCCCAGATCATCCACAGCTCACCTAGTACGCCACTCACATTGCGATACTAGGTAATTATGAGCAAGAGCGAACTCATGAAATGAGATTAATAATCAATTAACATAAATTCGGGCGGACCTTGGCTGATAATTGAACATTTAATCATAAGGTCTGCCTAATCACAAGATATCCCTCCTTCCAACACTTCACCACTTAGGGGGCTTACTCCAGGCCCAGGTCCAAGTTTCCCGTCCTGGTCCTGGACTCCTTACTTGGACAGCTTGCCGCTTAAGGTTCTCTATTGCACGCCATTCATGTTTGCTATTCTAGGCAATTATTAGCAGGAGCGAACTTGTGAACCAGTTTAATAAAAGTTAAAAGTCTTGCTCTCACTGTAGAAATTAACCTATTTTTATCATATGTCACTTCACTACTTCAAATCCAATCCTACATTATCCACGAACAGTCTATTGTGATATGGTTTGGTTTGCAGAAGTGCTTGTGATGCTTATTTCTGAAGGATGGTACTCATTTTGATTGACATCAGTCAAACTCCATCGTTACATAAGACTATGCAGCTCCATCTTTCAAAGAGAGGCTTTGTTTCAATCTGAATTCTATTGTATATACCAGTCCTCTTTTTAAATGAGTCAAATTACATTTTAGTGATATTTTTTCAGAGCAAATTTTGAAATTAAAGCAAAATTCATCTTTATTTTAACCAGAAAAGATATTACATAGATCAGAAACACAACAATACTGAGTATATATAGAGGGATCCTCTACTATGCAATAAATGAAAATGTAGTCATTACTCACTTACTCTCATTTAGAGCTATTTTATGTATAATCCTGGATGACTGTGACTGCCTTGTTGACATTCGTGTGACATGGATTTTGAAGCTTTAAAGATTTTAAGATTTAAAACATTCTAAAATGTCTTCATCTGCCGTCAGGCATTAAATACAAATTTAATACCACAATAGTAACACAAAAGAAACTAAACGCAAAAGAAACTAAACACTTAAATCATCATTAGCATCTCCTGGGGCCTTTAGCAAGAATGTGGCTGAACAAACTTAGCATTACCGGATCAGTTTTGACTTGACAAAACCTAATTATTTCAAATGTGTTTAATTGGACCCAGATGGAGTTCATCAACTTTTTTTGTCAAGTCAGGCTTTGATTCTGAAGCTATGAATAGTTCACAGGAGCGTGCCCATAAAAGACTGACAAAGATACCGAATAACCAATTACCATGAACACAGACAGAGGGAGATTGTTTTATTTCTCAGCGAAGAACCAAGAGATTATAGTTGAAATATGATGAGTTTAAACTAGAGGTGGGCTTTGTCAACGCAAGACTTATCGGGCGATTAAAAAAAAAATTACTTTAGTCTAATCTCAAAGTTGGGTTGGGAGCTGGGTCTATACTAAGCAGCTTGATTTTTGGAGTTGATGTATACAGAGTGTCCGTACCTGTGGGTATGTCTATTGTGAAGTTACTGCATCAAACATGACACGCTAATATGAATTCAGCTAGCCGTGCGATTTACACTGCCTCTGTATCGTTGAGTTCTGTGTCTGTATCACAGAAACGGATCTACAGAGTACGCAGCTCTTTTGCCTTAACAAAGCACACATTTTCAGTCCATGTGTCAATGTGATCAACAATGTGTAAATGTGTGCAATTCTTAATACATTTCTTGATTAAACATGTAAATGGTTTTGCTTAAAGCTTTATTATACTAAATAGTTTTTAAGATTAATTTAAACTCTTATTTTCCATTCATTACTTATTATAGCATATCATGAGCATTGTTTATGTAATGGGATCCCTGAAGGGATACACAAAATAAAATGTTTATGCCCATTTATTTTTTTTTCAAGTTTCAAATACAATTGCTAATGCTACATTGATCAGAATCACAATATAAAAATGTAGATTCTTTTACATTTAATATGCAATGTTCTTAACAGGGTATGGATATAATTAAAATTACACTGAAATGAACGAAAGCGTCACGGTGGCGCAGTGGGTAGCACGGTCGTCTCACAGCAAGAGGGTCGCTGGTTCGAGCCTCGGCTGGGGCAGGTGGCATTTCTGTGTGGAGTTTGCATGTTCTCCTCGTGATCGCGTGGGTTTTCTCCGGGTGCTCCGGTTTCCCCACAAGTCCAAAGACATGCGGTATAAGTGAATTGAGTAAGAACGATTGTCCATAGTGTTAAAGTGAGAATGAGTGTCTGTGTGAATGTTTCCCAGCGATGTGTTGCGGCTGGAAGGGCATCCGCCACGTAAAACATATGCCAGAGAGTTGGTGGTTCATTCCGCTGTGGTGACCCCGAAAGGGAAGAAAGCTGACATGAAAATGAATTAATAATCTAGATTAAAAAAAAAAAACTAATCTATCCCACCCCTAACATAAACATATATTGTGTGTCTTAGTAATGCTGTGGCTGCTACCAAAGCCAGAAAAGTTAGTTGAGTGACTCATATTGCAACACATGATTAACGTCACACAGGAGATGGAGATGTTATGCTTGTGTATAATATAATAATATATAACCTAGACAGGAGCACATCCAGCTGGTGTCCTTGTTTGAGGACTTAAGATTTCATTATTCCTCTAAACACTTTTTAACCAAAAATTTTATTTAATTTTTTTAGTTTTTTTTTTAGATATTTAGGCAAATGAGAGAATTGATACCTACTCTACCTACTACATAATGAGTAGAAGCAAATGTTACTTTTTAAAAAGCTTTTTCTACATAAAATAAGGTTGACCTTAAGGTTTACTAATACAGAACAGCACTTCTAGGATGCAAATGTTATTATTTAGACTAGAACTAGAAGGACAAATTACTTTTGTTTAAATCATTTTACATGCTGACTATAGTTTCTTATATCACATTTTATCACATATACCAAAAATAATCTAAAAGTTGTTCAAAGACATACAACTTACACACAGTAACATATGCTTCAGGCTTTAATTTGGAGCAACCAATTTGCACTGATTGATGATGTAATGTGTAATAATACATGCATTTGTGCATTATGTAACAATCAAAAGCAATAATCAACGCTAAAAAGTGTTTTTCATGTTCAGACTGGACTTTCGTGCGGTCCCATCTGTTTTACTACTTTGCTTCCAGCAGCTGAATCCCTGCTTTAGTCAATAAATATGGGGCTAATTCAAGGAGTATGTCTACAATTGGTTTAAAGAGAGCTGGAAATGCTTGCAAATCTCCTGGGAGTGTGTTCACTGACATCTGTGTCTCCAATTCACTCGCTCCGTTTCTTCTCTCCCTCTTTTGACCCGAATCAGCTTCTGTTTGCCTTTTCACTCGCATTACCATCACAACCTTTGGTCTTTTTTTCTTTGATTGTGCTAAATTTGAACAATATTAAGTTGAAACATTATTAATGGCTCCTGTGCATTCAAAAAGAGAAAATGAAAAAAATAAACAAAGCATGCTTCATCTCACAGTCCTGTATTAAGGCAACACTTTACTTTAGCAAAAGAAAACATCCTACTAAAAATATAAATTATTTGACCAAATGATTAGATTATCAAAGAAATTACTATTTGACAATTGTGTTTGTAACTTATGGATATATCAATATGTCTAAAAATTATTATTTCACAGCTTGGTTGGGTTTCATTTTCCATCACAGGTGGATATGGATTTCCTGGGAGGACCCCTCTGGGTGAGGTGTTTTACTAGCTTTATTTACACTGTTTATGACAGCCGGGTGCTAACTGGTATATTGTAAATATATACAATGGAGAAAAGTACTGGTAGAACATAATTGGGACTTCCTCTCTCTATTTTAAAACAGTATTTACATAAAATTCATGAGTTCCCTTACATAGAATTAGCCCAGAAAACACAAGCGTGTGTGGCAAGAAAAAAAGATTAAAGTTTTTCCACACATGTATTTATTGAACAGATATTTCATTATTGTATGCTATTTACTATATATTTAATTTATACAATAGTAATACATTTTTTTAAGCCATTTTGTCATATAATGGGTGGCCTAGAGGTGGAGTTGGTAATTCTACCGGAGGGTTGGCAGTAGATCCCTGCCAGGTCCATTCTGCTGTTATGGCCTTGGGCCGGGCACTTCACCCACATTGCTGTGTATGGATGCAGTGTTGCCAACTTAGTGACTTTGTTGCTAGATTTAGCTACTTTTCAGACCGTCTAGCGACTTTTTTATGTTAGGGACAAATCTAGCAACTTTTCCAGCTGCTCCAGGCGACTTATATCAACTTTTTTTATTTCTAGCTGACGGGCCAGAACTACTTAATTCCGTTTTCATTATTATTTAATTTTAATTAGCCATACGTGTTTGTTTGATTACGCCATAGGTGTTAATTTAATGACATGAAATATGCGTAGCTGCAATACTTTTTGGTTGGCATTGATAAAAACCTATTGGGGGGTCAGAAAATGTATGTCAAGCACATGACATGGTACTTATGCTAATTAGATGATGACACAAAATGGCAGCCACCTTGTCAGACTGCCCCAGGGCAGCTGAGGGCTACCAAGGTGTGTGAACGTGGAGTGAATGAAAAATGCTCTTATAACTGTAAAGCGTCTGAAAAGCGCTATATAAAATTTAGAGAATTGTTAATGAGAATAGCCAATCTAGCCACAGGGGTTTCTAGCCAGTGACTTCTGTGCCAGTCCCAAGCCCGGATAAATAGAGAGGGTTGCGTCAGGAAGGGCATCCGGCATAAAACATGCCAAAACCAATATGCAAGTCATCAATTCGATTTCCATACCGGATCGGTCGAGGCCCGAGTTAACAACGACCGCCACCGGTGCTGTTGACCTACAGGGTGCCGGTGGAAATTGGACTACTGTTGGTCAAAGAAGGAGAGAAGGGAGAAGGATTTGTAGACAGAGAGAGAAGAGGAAAGGCAAGAGTATAGGTCTGAGTATAGGGACTCTCAACTTTGGTACAATGACCGGGAAAGGTAGAGAGCTGGCGGACATGATGGAGAGAAGGAAGGTAGATATTCTGTGTGTGCAGGAGACCAGGTGGAAGGGTAGCAAAGCGCGTAGTATTGGAGTGGGATACAAACTGTTTTACTATGGTGAGGATAGGAAGAGAAATGGGGTAGGAGTGATCCTGAAGGAGGAGTTTGTGAGGAATGTTTTAGAGGTGAAAAGAGTGTCTGACAGGGTGATCAGTTTGAAGTTAGAGATTGAAGCGGTAATGTTGAATTTAGTGAGTGGTTATGCTCCACAAGTAGGCTGTAAGCTGGAAGAAATGGAGAGATTCTGGAGTGAGTTAGATGAGGTGATGGAGAGTATTCCCAGAGGGGAGAGAGTAGTGGTGGGAGCAGACTTCAACGGTCATGTGGGCGAGGGCAACAGAGGTGATGAGGAAGTGATGGGCAGGTTTGGTGTTAAGGAAAGGAACCCAGAAGGACAGATGGTGGTGGACTTTGCCAAGAGGATGGAAATGGCTGTAGTTAACACTTATTTCCAGAAGAGGGAGGAACATAGAGTTACCTACAAGAGTGGTGGTAGGAGTACGCAGGTGGACTACATCCTAAGTAGACGAGCCAATCTGAGAGAGATCACTGACTGCAAGGTAGTGGTAGGAGAGAGTGTAGCCAGACAGCATCGGATGGTGATGTGTAGGATGTTTCTGGTGGTCAGGAAGAAGAGGGGAGGAAAGATGGAAAAGAAGACCAAGTGGTGGAAGTTGAAAAAGGAAGACGGTTGTGAGGAATTCAGACAGAAGCTGAGACAGGCTTTGGGTGGTCAGGAAGAGCTTCCAGAGGACTGGGAAACTACAGCAGAAGTGATCAGGGAGACAGGTAGGAAGGTGCTGGGTGTGTCAGCAGGAAGAAGGAAAGAAGATAAGGAAACATGGTGGTGGAATTAGGAAGTACAAGACATCATCCAGAGGAAGAGGCTAGCTAAAAAGAAGTGGGACATCGAAAGGACTGAAGAAAGTAGACAGGACTACAAGGAATCACAGCGCAGGGTGAAGAGGCAGGTTGCAAAGGCCAAACAGAAGGCATATGATGAGTTGTATGCCAGGTTAGACACGAGGGAAGGTGAGAAGGAATTGTACAGATTAGAGAGACAGAGATGGGAAGGATGTGCAACAGATAAGGGTGATTAAAGATAGAGATGGAAGGGTTCTAACAAGTGAGGAGAGTGTGCAGAGAAGATGGAAGGAGTATTTTGAGGAGTTGATGAATGAGGAGAATGAGAGGGAAAGAAGGGGGGAAGAGGTGAACACTGTAGAGCAGGAAGTTGAAAAGATTAGAAAGGATGAGGTTAGGAAGGCTCTGAGGAGAATGAAGAGTGGAAAGGCTGTTGGTCCAGATGACATCCCTGTGGAGGTGTGGAAGTGTCTAGGAGAGACAGCAGTGGAGTTCCTATCTAGGTTATTCAACAGGATTCTAGAGAGTGAGAAGATGCCTGAGGAATGGAGGAGAAGTGTCCTAGTGCCAATCTTTAAGAACAAGGGTGATGTGCAGAGTTGTAACAACTACAGAGGTACAAACTTGATGAACCACACAATGAAACTCTGGGAAAGAGTAGTGGAAGCTGGGCTAAGAAGGGAAGTGGATATTTGCGAGCAGCAGTATGGCTTCATGCCCAGGAAGAGCAATACTGATGCAATTTTTGCTCTGAGAATGCTAATGGAGAAGTACAGAGATGGTCAGAGATGGTTGATACAATTTCTATTGTGAGAAGTTGAGATAGACTTTGACGGTGTAACAAATTGCATATTGTCTCTCCCTAATGTAAGTCGCTTTGGACAAAAGCGTCTGCCAAATGCATAAATGTAATGTAAATGTATGGTCAGAAGGAGCTGCACTGCGTATGTGGATTTAGAGAAAGCGTATGACAGGGTGCCGAGAGAGGAGCTATGGTCCTGTATGAGGATGTCAGGAGTGGCAGAAAAGTACGTCAGAGTAGTTCAGGATATGTATGAGAGGAGTATGACAACAGTGAGATGTGCTGTAGGTCAGACGGAGGAGTTCAAGGTGGAGGTGGGGCTACATCAAGGATCGGCTTTGAGTCCCTTCTTGTTTGCTATGGTGATGGACAGGTTGTCGGATGAGGTCAGACAGGAATCTCCATGGACAATGATGTTTGCAGATGACATTGTAATCTGTAGTGAGAGTAGAGAGCAGGTGGAGGGACACCTGGAAAGTTGGAGGTCTGCTCTAGAAAGAAGAGGAATGAAAGTCAGTCGTAGTAAGACAGAATACATGTGTTTGAACGAGAGGGAGGGAAGTAGAACAGTGAGGTTACAGGGGGCTGAGGTCAAGAAGGTGGAGGAGTTTAGGTATTTGGGGTCAACAGTCCAGTGCGACGGGGAGTGTGGAAGAGAGGTGAAGAGGCGAGTGCAGGCAGGTTGGAGTGGGTGGAGAAAAGTGTCAGGGGTGTTTTGTGACAGTAGAGTGTCAGCAAGAATCAAAGGAAAGGTGTACAGAACAGTAGTGAGACCAGCTATGATGTATGGGTTAGAGACTGTAGCAGTGAGGAAGAGACACAAGGCAGAGATGGAAGTAGCAGAGTTGAGGATATTGAGGTTCAGTTTAGGAGTGACAAGGATTGACAAGATTAGGAACGAGCTCATCAGAGGAACAGCTCAGGTTGGTTGTTTTGGAGACAAAGTCAGAGAAGCCAGATTGAGATGGTTTGGACATGTGCAGAGAAGGGATATTAGTTATATTGGTAGAAGGATGTTGGAGATGGAGTTGCTAGGCAAGAGGGTAAGAGGAAGGCCAAAGACAAGTTATATGGGTGTGTTGAAGGAGGACATGAAGGTAATTGGTGCAAGAGTAGAGGATACTGAGGCCAGAGTTAGGTGGAAACAGATGATTTGCTGTGGCGACCCCTAAACTGGGAACAGCCGAAAGAAGAAGAAGTGGAGTTTCAGAAAGCCTGGTGGGAGCTTCCCAATAGTTCCCCTACACACTATCCGGGATGGCTATCGACTGGAGTTTGCTGCCAAGCCGCCCCCGGTTCAACAGGGTTCTAATGACCTCTGTCTTAGCCACAGAGGCCCCGGTCCAACACAAGGAGATCGATTCCCTTCTACGCAAAGGTGCAATCGAGCCGGTCCCTCCTTTCGAAAGGGAAAGAGGGTTTTACAGCCCATACTTTCTAGTTTCCAAGCACACAGACAGGTTGTGTCCAATCCTCGACCTGTGTTGTCTGAATGCTCATCTTCTGAGACTTCCATTCAGGATGATATCTCTCAGTCTCTCAGACACATGGTCTACCTGGTTTGTTCAGGGGATTGGTTTGCCACAATAGATCTGAAGGATGCGTATTATCACCTGAGTATACTCCCTTGGCACAGACCACTTCTTCAGTTTGGCCTCGAAGGTCGAATGTATCAGTACTGCGTCCTCCCCTTCGTCTTGTCTCTTTTTCCCCGCACCATCACAAAGGTGATCAAGGCGGCTTTAGTACCGTTAATATGGGAAGGGGTTTGAATCATGGGTTACTTGGACGACTGGCTGATACTGGCCCAGGTGCAGTCCCAGTTGATTCGCCACAGAGACAGGGTATTAAGGCACCTCAACCATCTGGGGCTTCAGATCAACTCAGAAAAGAGCCGTCTAACCCCTGACCAAAGCATATCTTTTCTAGGTATGGAGCTCTCTCTAGAGCGTGCCCTGAGCCTGCTGAAGGCAGCACGCAGAGTCTGCAGAAGATTAGCGGTTCCTCTCAAGAAATTCCAGAGGTTCCTGGGGCATATGGCTTCTGCAGCAGCGGTTATTCTGCTCGGCTTATTACATGAGACCACTTCAACTTTGGCTCAAGTTTTAAGTTCTGTTGCGACTGAAGGTGAACGTGACACCTCGTTCCCGCCTCAACCTCCATCTTTAGAAGGATATTCAGTATCCTCTATATGGCAAGTCCCTATTCAGGACCTCCCAGGCACGTAGTAGTAGCTACCGTTGCTTCAAAGACTGGGTGGGGTGCTGTTTGCCGGAAGTTTTGGACAGAGAAACACACTTCCTGGAGCATAAATCACCTAGAGCTATGTACCCAGTTCCTAGCAGTAAGGCATTTCAGGAGAATGCTGCAGGGACAACACATGTTTGTCAGGACGGACAACACGGCGGCGATGGCGTATATCAATCGACAAGGAGGGATACGCTCACCCCATTTGTCGGCTCTCGCCCGCAGACTGCTCCTCTGGAGTCAGCATTGGGGTCTGTCCCTAGTTGCAGTCCATATGCCCGGTAGGTTGAATCAGACAGCGGATTTCCACTAATGGCGTCATATGCAGTTACGCTGATAGTTTTCATAGCAGGGCCGTGAACCAGCAGACATAGCATTGGGTTCCAAAGGGAGCCTAGGTGTAGACCTAATGAGCAGCATGCGATTATAGCCGAGGAGGTCTCACTCGAGACTTACTCCAACACAGAAGCTAAGAGCCATCCGGACTGCACTGCCTCAGATGCCATGCCCTTGAATGTTCCTGTTCCTCTGAAACGAGAACTGCATTCGAATCTGCAATGCAAGCCTCCTGCCTTTATGGTGGTGGCACCCCCTACCTCCAAGGGGAGGCGGGGTGGTGGTGAAGCCCACGCAGCAGCTGGACTCCCTGGGCGGCCTGTCCTAGGCCCGCTTGCGATGGAATCTCTTTGCCTGGTGATGTTGGGGGGGGCCCTAAACAGGACTGCTCCTCCGTCGACTCCTCGTAGCCGCTCTTGGTTGATGTCTCTGACGTGGGGGTTGACGATCAGGGGAGGACTGAGGAGGTTTTCTCCTGTGTCGAGCAGGCAGTGGCGCTTCCACGTCTCTTCCTATCCGGCGTCATTAATTCTTGTAGGCTCTCCGTCTGCTTCCTGATCATAGAGACCTGCTGGCTCTCTATGGCTCTGTGGTTGTCTCTCACGCGTGTCGAGAGCAGGCTCTGTCAGAAGAGCGTCACGCTTGCGTTTGCTTTACGTGTGACGACGTGATCACATGACCATCAGTGGGTTCGCTGATTGGCATTTTGAAGTGTGGAAGTGTGAAGTGTCACTCTTAGCGGATCTTCCCATTGTCGTGACTGACATAAGTCGTAGTGATTGACTGATGACTAACTTACATTTCTGTACAGAAAGAGATCATTATTTAATATTAGTGATAGAAAAAGATTACGCTCATCGTTTGTTTTACCTTCTTTTGATTGTTTTTGGTACAGAGGTTTTAGTTGTAACCTTAAAGCAAGTTGCAAAGCTGTCAAAATAATGTAATTTGGTTTATTTTGTGGAAAGACAGAAGGTATCATATTCAGTCCTCTGATTTTATGAGGTTGGGCTGGCTGAATGTTAGGGATGGAGTGAATTTTTCCTTTTAAACTCTATGTAATCTATTGTCAACCAGACTGCATCAAGCTTTTTGTGTATTATTCAACGGATAAGTCACTCGTAAATTTAATGCTATAAAACTGGAATGCATCACTATTCAGCATAACGTGTTCTGAAAGTTTTGAATTGTTTTAAAGTGAGATGCAAAAAATTACTATTTAATCTTTTGTGATTGTAAAATTCAGTTTCATTGCCTGATCCTTACATTTGTTCTGCCCTACTGTAAAACTTATCTCACAATGGTCACTCAAGACGATTTCTAGTTCATATACAGTCGGGTCCGAGACGAGATAGAGTCCATAGAAATAGTCCGGACTAGAGTACTACAGTTCTTGTGTGTATTAAAGAAAGTAAAAAACTGATTTTAATTTTCATCAAGTTTCTCTTTATAAACAACTATAAATGTATAGCAACAATACTTAAGAGATTACAAAACTGAACCTCAAACTACTTTACATCAACTCAACAATTTGTTCGGATAGGGCTTTCAGTGTCTGTACTGCCGTCCTTGTGTGTTTCTCTAACACAATTATAGCAGTAAGCCTAACTCCTTTAAAATAACAGAGAAATCAGGATATAGCCTCCAAGCTCCAGGATTAATGAAAGTGGAATAAAACGGAAAAGTTGGTCCTATTTTGGATTATACTTGAGTATATGGATACAAAACATGACCAAGTCATCAAACATAAAACCCCCAAAAATGTGAACAATGTCACAGATGTGTTATTATAAATTGTCAGTGAAATTACAGACGATGCTTTCTGAGAAGATAAACATTGGAGGTCTTTGGATGCCTCAGAAAACTAATGCTGACAATTCCGTCTCTCTCTCTCTCACTTCACTAAAATAACTTAAATAACCAGTAGATGGTGCCATTGCACAGTAACAAAGGAAAAGTAAATCCCATAGGAAGAACAGTATCCATTTAACAAGTTGTTTTATTTACATATGTACAGCCGTTTTTTTTTGTGTGTGTCCCTAAAGCTTCTGTCTCTTCCACAGACAAAATTTCCATCCTTCAGGAGGATTTCCCTTCATCAGAAGAATATATACATAAATATAAAGATATTAGATAAGATTAGTCAGAAAAAAAACTTGTGTTTCTATACAAAAATGAGCCAAGTTTAACAACTAGGTGTGTTAAAGTTTGGACAGTCTGGTTCTGTAACCACCACAGTTCATTGCTGTTCAAAGATCTTATGCCATTATGCTAGAAAACTAAAGAGAACATCGCACTGAAAGTCGTAGTCTGTCTTTATTGAATTTATTTTCAAAGTTTGTTTTACAATGCGGGGCAAAAGCAACCACAGTGGTTAGGGGAATCCAAATTTGCATCCAGAGCTAAGGCTTTTACAACAGGTTGCTGAATGGTTTTTACTGTGCATTTGCCCTTCTTTCACTTCCCATACAGTTGATCGATCGTCATCTTCCTGAAGCACAGGAGCACCTTCTCCACATATGAGACAGTGAAAATGTGGGCTTCCTCTGTGCTGAGACTCCACTCTGGAAAAGCAGTCGACGACTTTACCCAGAGGTTGTGCTGGAGACAAGATCAAATCTCTAAAGAAGGCTTCGTCACGTTTTACAAACATGCGCATTGCGGTCACTGGATTGCTCCTTAAAATTCACACTTTGCTGTTCAATCCAGTTTCTCAAAATGAACCTCTTCACAATGCTCAGTTTTTAATGTTTCGACCACCTCAGTCCCACGTATTTCAGCTGCAGAGAATGTACAGAAAAGTGAGGCGCTCCCAACTGTCTACTCACAGCAAAAAACCTTGATTTGAAATAGCTACTGGGTGTTAATTTTATTCTTTTCTGTTCATCTAGTGAGTTTTGGCCA
Organism: Danionella dracula; assembly: GCA_900490495.1. Lineage (NCBI taxonomy): Eukaryota > Metazoa > Chordata > Actinopteri > Cypriniformes > Danionidae > Danionella > Danionella dracula. The sequence goes on from UELW01000334.1 coordinate 16,209,811, forward strand.
GTAGAAAACTGAACAGGGAAAGCCATCGCCTCCAGTTTAAGTGTTTTGAAAAAGCTCACTGGACTGTTTCTTTCAGCAGGTGCAATTGAATAGATTCCTTCACTAAAATTCATTAATTCCTCTGAAACATCAAGTGGCTGGAGACAAGAATCCTCCATTGGACATGTCACCCTCTCTGCTGCCTAGTTTCATTCTCAGCATCATGAGACTTGTCTTGTTTTGCTGATCTTGTTCAGGACTGTTTTGCATCTCTTCTAATGCAGTTTGCTTCAAAGAATCAATCTCCATGAGATCACCTATTCCATATTCTTCATTATTTATTAATTCCTCCTCATCTGGATGTGTTGGGTGGCATAGTTCAGGGTCATCTCTAATAGCTATATTTTCATTCTGTGGATACATCTCTTTCAGTATTTGCAGAGCTTCAATAAGCTTAGACCATGTGACAGTCTGGAACAGCTGATAACCGTTGAAACACAGTCATTTCAATCAACTACTCTATTATCAATATCTGGATCTATATTCACTGTAATGTAAAGTACCAAAAAAAAATTCTGAGTATATTCATTGTAGCAATTTAACTGTATTAACAAAGGTCTTAGCCTCTTAGATCTTCAGTTAAATTACTGTGATATAACTCTATGTAGACAATGACATTTCATTCAGAGCCTCATTAGTAATTATTTTTATTATTTATTATTTTTTGAACAATTGAGTAACTTTCTGCGTTCATTTTCACACATTTATGAAAGGATTAAACTCTTCTTGAGGAACAACTTTAAGAATGTGAAAGTAAGCTAATGCTGCTCTACGTTACAAACGTGTTTCAGCGAAAACAATCCAAGCAATGTTGTTCCCTGTTGCGTAATCAATAAAAATCCTAGAGTCTTGTTTGTTCAAAAGAAACATAAGATCCCTAATTGTTTAGCAAAGCAGGTCTTTGAATCTTCCGCGGCTAATGTCGACCAAGTACACTCGTGGATCAAAAAACATTATTTTAAGAATAACTGTGTTCATACCAATCAAACTCCAAGCATACTGAACTTTTACAAAAGATCCACTACTCCATTTGTCTGGTCTCCACAGTCTATAGACACAAATCCAATCTCCCTCTTTGTTAATGTTGCTATTGGACTGGCCTGCTCCTGTGCAATACTCAGATTCTCATTCTGTGAAGTATCGCATTAGATTTTCATGATCGCTCCGCTGTGGCTCTTCTCTTCTTTTTCAGTGCTTTTTTTCCCAATCGCCTTACAGGTTGCAGTTCTCCAACTTTAATCAAAGACATTCGTGACTTTTGGCTGGGAAATTATGCCATATTTGCTGTATATTGCAACACCTTCAACTGTATATTCCGCTTCCTTCAATTGATTGAAACAAATGTATTTTAATAGTTTTTATTTATTTATTTATGTATATATTTTGACCATCCCATATTTAGTCTGTAATTTGTCAATGTTTTTGGAAAAGAGTTCATCGTCAATGGGAGTAGGCCTGTCTCTATAAAAAAAATAAAAATGCTAATACCCCTGAATTGATTGCAACAATCAATAATATTGCAATTTTGTGATTACAATTAAACTTCTTTTCTTTATCGTTCACAATTTTTTTTGGAATCCAGGATGTGTATTTTTTTTAAACATAGAAGAGATTCACAACATAATTTTCATCCCAAGCCATACATGCATGCGATCTGTGATTGCTTTTCACCGGATGCTGAAGAAATATCTGTTTTTTGTCTGTTTTTCTAGTGCTGGCTCGATTAGTTTTGGACCTGCAAGGATTTTTGTTGGTTCTTGACAGTGAGAATCTAAGTTATATCGCTCAAGCCCAAAAAAAATCCATCTCAGAACTTTTATCTAAACTACAGGATAACAAGGACACATCAGGTAAATTATTGACATTTGTTCAAGGTAATTGGTGTTATTTTCTATTGACTCTCTAGCATAAACGTAGTCATTTTGTTTTAAATTTATATACGATGCTATGAGAAACATTGTTTAATTTCACTGTGTACTGTACAGTGAACATTGAATAACAACGCACAATCAATCAAAACTGAAACAAGTATTGTACCTGAACCTCAATTACCTATTCAGCGATAAAATATTGTGAAACTCACTGGTCGTACAAGTGTTTACAGTGACATGACATGAATAGGGAACAAGATAAAATAAATCTTGCAGGAAGGATACCGTTGACTATGTATGGAAGAGGATTAGGGCCACTGTAAAAATTTAATTGAAGTTCCGACTTTTTTTCTCAGAATTCTGACCTTCTGAACTTTTATTGTTACAATGGCCTTAATCGTCTTCAGTAACTATTTTTACTGTTTACTGTGCTCATATAAATGTTTTGCAGCAGAGGATGCAGAATACATGATCATGAGCTGTCCATCTGGAGACCATGTGGAATGCAGGGAAAGCACCTCGGTGGAGGAACCGCTTTCCCTCATCTCCTCCGAAAGAGAGCAATCACAGGTGAGTTCCAAAAAGATTGAAAAATATGGCTGCATCTATGAATTTTTTTGATAATCAATGAATCTATCAATGTAATCGATAAATTGGATAAGGTTTTTTCATCTCCTGATTTAGTATTCGATATCAAATGCATCACACATTCATGCACTAAATGATATGATAATAATGTGTGCCATGTTATGTTTTGCTGACTTAAGAGCCACAAACAAAGAGCATTGAAAGAGTGTGCCACTGGCCCTTTTACTAAGCAGGTCAAATTTAATTTTTTCATACCACCATAAAAAATGACAGGAAAGTAACACAAGTACGAAATAGACTAACTAAATATAGCAAGACAACTCTGTAATTAAACAGTCCTTGTAATTAAAAATGTCTTTTGTCTCACAGTTGTATTTTTTCCCATACAAAGTATCTCAGCACCTTGAGGTTAAACTTTTATCTCATTCTAAAACTCTGAGGGAAATCAAAAGCTTGTTTAAGGGAAAAAGTTAAAAGGGAGGAAGTTAGGGCGATAGCCCATATCTGTAACAGGAAATGCCATGTTAAAGTGAGAGGCCCATCTCTGTGATCCAGAGCTCCCGTCTAATTCTTGGGAAAGGAAGCAAAATGGAAGAAGTCTAGTTTGGAAGGGCAATTATTGCTGTATACGTGGTAGAGGACAGTGATGGAATGGTAGATAGTTGGATGAACTGCTTCAACTGTTGCTCAGAGGGGAAGTCAGATGGTTAAAAGAGGATCTCCTGGGAGCAGTGGGAGGGAGAAGGATGCCAGTCGAGTGTGAACCAAAATCCTGTGTTTACTTTGTGGTCTACGTGTCAGCCCCGCAAAAAGAACTGCATTTTATGCGATGACTACTATTTTAAAGTATTAATGTAAACGATTACTACTTCCTAGTTCTTGAAGTTTAAAGTCAATTGTTGATCGTTTTTAACTATAGACTTTGATTAATTACTAACAGACTTATGCATGTTCTTGACTTGCTTACATGCTGTTCACTCACGGAATGTGGCTGAGACAGGAATGCTATGTTATCTGTTCACACTAATGATGATGATGATGATGATAAAGAGGAGGAAGGAATATGTCGTTTCAGTACCACAATATATCTCAGAAGAATTAAGAAATTTGCTACATCCCAATCCACACACTACTCACACTTTTATGGGTGTGAAATGATAATTAATTTGTCCCAAACCATAGTGTACATGAAAAAAAGTGTCCGAACGATGCCTGGATGTGCACTTTTTCCATTTAGATTCTGAAGTGCAGAACTATGAATGCTCAACTGACAGATATTACCCACAATTCACTACGCTCAGGCGGAAGGTGTTTTCTCTGGCACCCAAACAAACAAGCTCTCCCTGTAATACGTCACATTTTTTAAAAGAAGAAGCACATTAATAAATAATATCAAAATAGAGAGTGTTTTATTTATTATTAGAATGTTTTTTAATGAAGGAATGGATAAGAAGGAGTTAAGTTGACATGGCAAAACTACTTACATCACGTGATGTTTTAGTGTGTGCCAGATCGTGCATACTCACATCTCACACACTGAAAAGTATCTACATTTTCTTCTGAAAATGAGTATCTACTTTAAGGGTGCAGTGTATAGTGGTCAAATTGGGACGCAGCAAATGTTTCTCTTCTTCCCTCCTAACAGAACTCTAGGAACACAAAGCAAAATTTGAGAGGTACAAAATGAAGAGCCCAGCTGAGATTGAGCACCGCTGTTACAGTGTATTTTTAGGTCTAGGGGTAAATCATAACAGAACTATGGTTTGGGCGAAACTGCTGGACCCTCTCAAGCTCAAACATTCAGAGAGAGAGAGAGAGAGAGAGAAAAACAACAACTTCTAAGAAACTTCTGAATCAACAATTGAACAGATTTATTTTACAAAAGTCTCAACAAAAAATAGCAAACACAACAACAAACCAGAAACAAGAAAATGGGCTTTCTATTCAGAAGTAAGAGGTAATTACCAAAATAAAACATAACAATCTAATAAACTGACTCTTATCAACACCCTATATAAACTAGAAAAGAAAGACAATTAAAAAACCCTAAGTAGCTCCCTCTGCTAACCAAGTAACACAAAGAAAAATAAAGGCTACAAAGTTCAAAATGGTACCCACCTCCCTATTTGGCCCAACAGAAAGAACAATTACTAAATACTAATAGCTAAGACAACAAATTGCAGTCAACATAATATCAAAATAGCACACTGGAAAGTGAGAACAGCTGTCTTTGACCTCTTGACACCACCCAACACGATGGACTGGGAAGACTTGCTTTTTATGAGGCCTCGTCCAAGCCAGGATCCAACTGGTGCTATAGGCCAGTCATTGAGCACAGGTGGAACAAATGAACTGAGGAGAAGCAGACACACACAAAATCAGCTTTGAGAGAATAAGACATTATTGTTTTTGGCTCAGGGCGTAACAACAGCACACAAAAAAACCCCTCCAAGGACTGCGTTGTTTCCCAGATTTGAGCTTGTATTCCCCTTCCAGGACAAAGGCTGACAGCAGAGAAACATACAAAAACAAACAGACAGAAAAAGAAAGAAACCCCACCAGCCAGTTGCTACTTAAAACAGCAGCGCCAATGCATGTTTAACTGGCTAGGAAAACAAAAAACTCTTACATCTAGCACAGGGAGCAGTCAAAAGAAATATTAATTAAGTGAACAGCGACTAAGTTACCAAAACAATAAATATTAGTCAAATAGTAGATAAACTACTGATTCACATCATGCAAACACCAAGAAAAGTCAATGTTACATTTGATCACTGAGACCCAGAGTGAGCTCCTGAGGGAGTGAGAAATGTCGTAGTCTCAAACAGGAGAGAATTAGAACCGGAAGAAACCAATGGTGAGGTCTTCAGTTCATTGAAACAGAGTCCACATTAATGATAAACTTGACTATGTTTACTGGATTTTTTTTACTGTTGTAGAATAAAGTGCAATATCACTCCACTACATTAGGAGGCAGTGGCGCTCTCTTTGGCAGAGTATAAAGTTTAGACACAAAGTGTAGAAGACAGGCGGAGAGAGAAGGAGATAAAGAGACAAACGAAAGTCTCCCGAAAGCTAACACGAGGAAATATGACGACGTGTATGTAGTGCTTGGCTTCACTGTGACTGCGGTGGGAGACGAGGAGAGACAGGTGAGCTTACTGAGTCTAAACATGTTGGCAGTGGACCGCATGAAGCCAAACAAATTAAGGCGTCACTTAAAGACATTACACCCCAATCACGCCGATAAGCCGCTTGAGTTTTTTAGCGAAAACGTGCCGAATACGTGCTGAACTGACAGCAATAGTTGTCAGTCAAATAATATTTATAGTTTTATTAAGGGTTTAATGTTTTTTTACATTTCAGATGCACCGTTTGCATCTCGTTTGCGAGATGTTTTTTTTTCTTCCTAGTAGGGTGCGACCCATACTTAACTGAACACACCTGATTCCACTGATCAAGCTCCTCTGAAACAAAAACCTGCAGGGTCTGTGGCCATCTAGGAATTAAGTTTGAGATACTCTGGATTGATTGTCCTTGATGCAATCAAACCCAAACCGTCAGAGGAGTCACTGCTGTGATCGTTTGTGCATCTCCTCTAGTTTTGATGTTCTGCACTTACTAGGACTAGGAAACTGTTAAATACTCCTGGACTGAAAATTACGACATTGTACATTTAAAACTCAAAAGAGGATATCTTCTGTACAGTCAGTAGATTTATTTAATAAGTTGTGTTTTGAATATAAAGTATATAATGTTCCTCAACCCAACAATCTCTCCTAACATGGAATTGTTGAAAAGGAACCTCTAAACCTGTTTATTCCTTCATCAGTACTCACTCTTCACTCCCACATATTGTCCTCAGGGATATTCAGTCATTTATTTACTTAAACCATGTTTAGGAGGGAGTGACCCCTGCAAACATGCAAACTCCACCCAGAAAGGCCTTGAACCAGTGAACTGTGGTTCCTAGTTATAAACAAACAAACATTTTCTAGGATTTAACTTCTCAAATGTGAAGATGCTGGGCAATGCATTGGATTTTTTATACACCTTTAGTTACACAGAACAATATTTTAATTGAATCAGAAATGTGATATTATAAAATATAACTCAAAGTAAGTTTTTCTACAGTCAAGCCCTGGTTTACCAGCATCTTCGACTCCATGTTTAAACACTGAGAACTGTTACGAAGAGGCAGAGCCGTATCCAGCAAGTCCTTCTACAGGTTTGTGTAACCGCTGAGCATTTTTGTTACGTATAATTCACTTTTTTTTACACATTATTGTTATTTTCAAAAAAATGTTTGTGTTGTATAATGATACACTGTCTCTTAACATCCTTCATATAGAGTGAGAGGATGAAGTATTTAATCCTCTGCTAATTTAATTTATGTAGCTGCAAATAAGTGTGATAACTTTTCGAATGCTTTGTTCAGAGTTTCTTTTGATTTATATTTTATTTTATTTAACTACATATTGTCTGAGTTGTGGGTGAATGTTTTAAATCAGTAGGGGTCAATAACTTATTTCCCTCGTGGTAGAAAAAAGAAACTATTATTATATTATAATTAGCAATAAAATAAGTATGTGTATCTGTCAAACACTCCAGCAGTTAACAAATATTCTTTTTTGATGAAAGGAAATGGCATATATGTAATGATTCGGAGAGGACCCAGTTGCAGGAAAGCGGCTGGAAAGCCTTTAGGGAAGATGAATGCGAGCGTGCAGCAGCTGAGACAGTTAATGAAAAGATTGGGAGAAGAGAGTAAAACAGCACAATATAAAATCATATTACTATCCTCCCCATAATGAGCGCCTCTATGCGTTTAGGTGGGAGGAGCACGCCGGGACCAAAGAAATCTTTCAATGACAGATTTATCGAGTATGTCCCGGGACGGCACTCCTCTCCTCAGGACCGTAGCCCTCCCAGTCAATCAAAAACTGTTGTCCTCGCCCATGGCATGTACCTCAAGGATCTTTTTTACTCTATAAGCTGTTGCACCATCCACAAGGAAGGAAGGTGGCGGGGCAGAGGGAGGGGCGCCAGAGCGAGTGGGTCTAGCGGGTTTTAAATAGGAAACATGGAAGACAGGGTAGATACGTGAAAGGTAGCTAGGTAGGCGGAGCCTTACAGCAGGAGGACTAATCAACTTGCAAATAGTGAACGGGACAATAGTAGTTGGATAATAGTAGCTGGAGAGATGCTCTCACAGGTGACAGAACTGTCTGGAAAGAGCATCCGGTTTTTTGTTCTTGTTACCGGGTCGATAGAAAAAAGAGAAATTAAAGCGGTCAAAAAATAATGACCAGCGCGCCTGATGTGCATTGAGCCTATATATTCTAGATTAAGGTCATTCGTAAACACCAATGCCCAGCCAATGTTGCCATTCCTCAAGGCCTGGCTTAATGGGGAGAAGTTCCAGATTGCCCGCATCATAGTTATGTTCAGCATTCATAAGGCGACGAGAAAAAAAGGACAAAGGTGAACCTTCTGGTCGTGTTCAAAGCGTCGACCTCAACAATAAATTGGCGCTCCGGCTCGGGCAAGATTAGAGACTCTTCAAAAGTCCTTTTACAAGGCTGTAAATGCTCATAGAAGAGAAGAGTTTTTAGTTTCATAGTGTGCTAGCACATGTTCTGGTTTGCGTTTGGCAGGGCTTTGCACACAATCAGAGAGTTTTACAATTGAGAAGCGATTATAGTTCATAAACTGTGGGGTGGGGATCAGGGGCTCTAACCACCGGAGTAGTCTGAAAACATTCTCAAATCTGATTTTATAATGACACTTTTTAATTTAATGTTTTTGCAAAAATATAAATTAATGAGTAAAAATGTGCTTTCCTATTTTCCCAATAATTGAACGTAAATAAACGGCAGCGTATTGTCTATTAAACAGTCATACACAAATACTTACTTATTTGTTTTCAATGAGTTGTCAGGGCTGTAAATCATTCTTATTTAGCTGAAGAGGGTAGGTAAATGTTTTCAGCCCTCCTCAAATCTCCATTTTTGTCCCAGATAAATCAGACTCTGATAGTAGCCACTACGAATCATATGGGGAAGAGGAGGAGGAGTTTCTGAAAGACAAAGCTCATTACATCAGATTGAGCTCCTCTCAAGACCTCCTAAGACCTGAGTCAGAGTCACGCATATGCGGATACCTCTGGAGGAAGAAATGGTTGGGTCGGTGGATCCGCCAGCTCTGCATTGTTAAACACAATTCCCTGCTGGTAAGTCTGGCTATGACAGTAAAACACTGCATGAAAGTTTGGCATCACTTTTTCATCACTAATACCATTGTCCCTCACAAGCTTGAGAGATGTAAAACCATTTATGTGAATGGGTTGTATTTTGGTCTAACTTAGCTGCAGAAGAGATACAGAAGAGTACTTGATGGAAAATCTTTTTTCAGTTATTAAAGCTGGTCGACTGTTTGACTGGGCAATAGTATACTACTTCTGACATCTTCACAATGCCATAAGTAAGTTTATATCCACCTATTAGTTCATGATCACATGCATGTATATTTTATTATTTGCTATGTCTAGATCTGTGACAGAGCACCAACAACTTTAACTGCCATAACACTAAGCTTTCTGGATACTGTAGTACTTATACTCCTTGTTATGTCATCACACAACATGGCCTGTTAAGCTACTAAAAGAAAACTATCAAACATTAACACTTGATTTTACTTAGCAATATTATTAGTTTCTTTTTGACCAAATAAAAAAAGACTGTCAGTAATGGAACAAATGAAGAACAATGGACAGTATCAATCGCACAGATGGAAAAATCTTTGTTTTCTTAAAAGATTTTATAATAAATTAATAATTAAATAATAAATCAAGCTCGATATTAACCATGTCAAAGAACTCAACAATACTTTAAACATCTTTGACGTGACTCAACACGTTCAGGGTGTCACACATTCTCACGGTCACACACTGAACTTAGTAATTAGTAAGGGCTTAAATATTTTATACACTGTTTTACAAGAGGTTGCTCTGTCTGACCATTTCTATGTGTTTGTTGATGCATCCTATGTCAAAATTGCAAAATCAATTTCTGTTAGAAAGAGACACATTAACGATAACACCAGAGAGATATTTAAGCATGCCATATTTTAAACACCAAGCAGCACTCCTGGCACAGCTGACTTTCTCTTCTTGATGCATTTAATAGACAATATTGCACCTACTACGGTCAATAAGAAACCTGGCAGATAAAGAACACCCTGGACAAACTCAATAAAGCTCAAAGTATGAAAAGACTTTGAAGAAAAGCTGAATGAAGGTGGTGAAAATCAAAACTTGTCATCCACTATCTTTATAAAGAGAGTCTTTGTGCTTTTAATCACAGGGAGGCAGGGGTTTTTCTCAAACTTAATCAGAATCAGAAATATCTTTATTGCCAAGTGTGCATGTGCAAACACAAGGAAAATTGTTTTGATACAGGCGTACTCTCCACTGTTGATATAAAAAAATTACACAATAGCGTTGCACATTAACACAGGTTATAATTGAGTTATAGGTTATAGGTTGAGTAAATTGCTTAAGTTAAAAGCAAATCAAATATCGTAATATTCTAGAAATAGATGTAGTAATATTTAAAGTAATAGAACTATAACTATAAAAATCCAAGGTGCTTAAGAGATATGCTTTGGGTTAATTGGAAGACCAAAGCCCTTTTTCTCATGCTGGAGGTGTACAGTTCTTGAAGGGAGGGGAGGGGAGCTCCAATGATCTTTTCAGCAGTCCAAACTGTCCTAGAGTCTCCGCATGTCTGATCTGAATGCTGAGCTAAACCAAACAGTGATGGAGGTGCACAGAACAGACTCGATGACCGCTGAGTAGAACTGGCGCAGCAGCATCTGTGGGAGGTTGAACTTCTTCAGCTGGCGCAGAATGTTCAGCCTGTATCAATCAATACCAACCTCAACAACGCTCAGACTCTCTTTGCAACGGTAGAGAGGTTAACCAACCCACCAAACCAGACTCCAAATGAGCTTCTGTCGAGGATAAATTCAATGAGTTTGCTTCATTTTTCATCAATAAAATCATTAACATCAGAAAAGGCATTAGTGCTTCCCCCTGCAGGGCTGGGGATAGACCTCCTCAGCCTCCACTCTCAATGTGCACCTTCAATCCAATCGATAGCAAAACATTAATAGAGATGGTTCAGAGCCTCAGAACATCAACATGCACTCTTGAGACTCTACCAACTGTCTTTTTTAAAATGGTCCTTAAGAGTCTAGAAAAGGACCTTTTAAAAGTTATAAACACGTCCTTGTGTTCCATTTTTCCCCAAAATCCCTTAAAACCGCAGTGGTAAAGCCTCTACTGAAAAAGATAAACTTAGACAATACTGTACTGAGCAACTACAGGCCCATCTCAAATCTCCCTTTTATTAGTAAAATTCTGGAAAAGATTGTGGCAAAACAACTGATTGAATTCCTGACCCTAAATAAACACAGGTTTCAGAGCTCATCGTAGCACAGAGACAGCTCTACTGAAGATAGTCAATGACATCCGGTTAAACACCGATTCAGGAAAAGTGTCTGTCTTAGTTCTACTTGATCTGAGCGCTGCCTTCGACACAGTTGATCACAAAATCCTTCTCGATAGACTAGAAAACTATGTTGGTCTTTCAGGAACTGTGATAAAATGGTTCAGATTGCACTTAGAAGGAAGAGGCTTCTATGTAAACATAGGTGATTACATGTCAACGTTGACTGCAGTGTCATGTGGAGTGGTATCTAGCTAAATAGCCAGGTTGCTAAGTTTAACACGTTTCTCACTACCAAGGCCTAATAACTACAAATCAGGTCAGGAGTCTTTGGATGATTCTGGACTCTGATCTTAGTTTCAGTGGCCACGTCAAAGCAATGATGAAATCAGCTTATTACCATCTTAGAAACATTACAAGAATCAGATGCTTTGTTTCCAGACAAGATTTAGAGAAACTGATTCGTGCTTTTATCTCCAGCAGGCTGGACTACTGTAGCGGTCTTCTCACCCTACTTCCCGAAAAAAAACATTTCAATTCAGCGGCTCAAATTCTAACCAAAACTAGAAAGTTAGAACACAATTACCCAGTTCTTAAGTCTCTACACTGGCTGCCGGTCTCCTTCAGAATAGAATTTAAAGCTCTGCTGCTCATATATAAGTCCAAACATAACTTAGTACCTAAATACCTAACAGACATGATCAGTGAATACACACCAAACAGAGAACTGAGATCTCTTCGATCAAATAAATTAGATCTACACTGGGTTAATTCCAAACAGGGAAAATACTCCTTTAGTTACCCTGCAGCACACAGATGGAACCAGCTTCCAGAGGAGATCAGGGGTGCCAACACTTTAGTCATGTTTAAATCCAGGCTAAAGACTCACCTGTTTAGCTGCGCTTTTGTCGACTGAGCGCCAAGGTCTTAAAAACTATTTTTTTTCTGCACTTCAGATTTTTAATCATTATGCTTTTATATGACTCGCTTTATGCTTGATTTTATTAAATGTACTTTCTTTTTATTCCTTGTTTCCAATATAAAGCCCTTTAAATTACCCTGTGTACGAATTGTGCTATACAAATAAACTTGGCCTGCCTTAACGTTATAATGAATTGATCTTTAATTTAATATTTGAAGGAAACGTGACTGTTCTTGTTTTTACTGTAGTAAGCAACAATAATGCAATGCATGTGTTCAGATTTTGTACTCCAACACACTGTATCATATAATTATTGCCAAACTTCATTTTTATTGCCTGCTGGGTTTTACTTGTTGGCACACAGAAAATTTCCCACCAATAGATTCAACTTTTCATTCTTTTCATTGTTTATCGATGTGGTTCCACTATGGTTTACTTTGAAGCCAGTCAACATTCAGTGAGATGCATCAAGCGGTTCATCTCATTGGGTAGTGGGCAGTGATTTGGCTACAGTGTGTCATGGAAATAATTGCTCAGGGGACATGAAATACGGAACACAGTGGCATTTTTATTAATAAGACCCAAATATAAAATCATACCTTAGAGCCATGAAGGGTTAATGCGGCACATAACAAATGCACAGAGTAGACAGACAGTCAGAAGAGAGACTAGAGCGCTAAGGAAGTGTTCCTGGCACTTTTGTTCAAGCAACACATCCAAACCTTCTGTCATTCTCGCTCTCCTGTCGCTCGACCACTTCCGGCACACACATCACTCGCCTATAATCAATCTTTATAGGAAACAATAGTATCTATATTATTGATATTAATTATAATGATTACTTTTTTTCATCATTGGTCATCGATCCCTTTTGAGCTCCCAGTAAAAGAAAATAGGATTACACAAACATGCATGAACCAAACTGAATGTGACTCGAAGCATGTCTTTGATGAGGGAACAAAACTAAAACATGAGAGAGAACTCTCTGAAAAGTCAACTTTACACAATACGCAAAGTTATTTAGATTTGCATTGTAGAAAGCGAAATCTAATTAAATATATTTAATTAAAGATATTGTTAAAAGAACTTTTTCAGTAAATCTAACTTAGATATTTGACTAAAACATACATAACATTTTTCCAACAGTGCTTTAAAAGTGCAAAAGACCTGCATCCTTTGCTGGATCTGAACCTTATGGGTTGCAGCGTGGTCTGCAAGTACAAACAGAGTAAGAAGATGCAGCATGAACTGAAGCTTGTGACGGGTGCTGAAACCGTTATCTTGGGATTCCAGAACAGCCTGCAGGCCAATGAATGGAAGAAGGTCTGGCCTAAAACTCATCTAAAACTGAGTCTAAAACATCTAAACATAAGGTTTTATTTCTTGTGCATGCTGTTTGTGTTTTCCCCACTGATCTTTAGATTATAGATGAAGTAAGTGGATCGTATTTAGAGCCTCAATCCGAAAACTCTTCATCCGCCCTGAAGAGAGAGATGTTGGAATCTTGCAGGGTAAATCTCACACATTTATTCAGTCTAAACTTATTAGTCTTATAGAGACAAAGTGTGTCGTTTTCTCAAATGTTTCTAAGTCATTAACATCTCTTCAAGTTTCTTCATCTGGTGGTCAACTTCATCCAGAATTGAGGAAAAAAATGTGTGGTACAGTTAAGATGAATAAAACTCATTGTGATAGTGTGCATAAATACATACTTATTTTGTGGATATGTTGAAGAATTTTCGACATCAAGTACTGGCAAAGCATGTAAAAACATGCATAGGGTAATCTTTTAATCATTGAGGAGATAATTAATTACTTGATATAACTTTTATTTAACCCTTGTATAGTGTTTGGGTCTGTGGGACCGTTTTTCAGTTTTCATCAAAAGAAAAATGATATAAGCAATTATTATTTGAAACTGAGGTTCCCTGTCCTCGGCTAATTTTCTGTGAAAAACAGAACACATTTTTATGACCCCACACTGTATAACCCTGTACACATTTATATTACACACGAGGTCTACTGGGCCCAGGGCATGTAAAAGTGTGAAACCTTTATTAACTTAAATTTTTTTTCCCACACAAACATAAATCACACATAAACACACATTTTGATTTAGATTCAGTATTAGACTTTAGTATAAATTTCTAAGATTGTCTGAATTAAAAGGCCCAAAATGCAAAGGGTCTAGCTGCAGAACCCGCCAACCCTGCCAAAGAAACAATAATGAGAACACCACACATGTTTTAAATTCTAAATGTGAAGAAATAAGATTAAAAACAATAAATAAAGTATATTTACAGTTTAAATCACTTGTTTCCTGGCTAAAGTAAATATGCTTTAAGTATTTTTACAAAAATGTCTTGATATTGATTAAAAATCAATGGGCCCACCAGACACCCAAACACTGTCTGAGTAACAATAATATGAACACCACACAAGGGTGAATATTACATCTTATGTAAATGTGACCTCGCCCACATGAAGCCACATCTTCAACTTCAATCTGTTCTAACATCCATTGAATTCAATTTAATTTTTAATTCTGTGAGTACCAAAAAAAACTTTTGTTCCACTAGAAACAATATATTTAACACAATGATGGAAATAAAAAAACTGTTCTTTGTTTGGAACCTAAAAACAGATTTAACCATGATGAACGATACTTCACAAGTCAGTTATGAAGCTCTGACAGACTTTCTCTGTGTAGTCAAGCACTGCTTTACATACGGACTCAGATGAGGAGCGGCGTTGCAGTCTTCCATCGGCGATCAGCAGTTTGGACATTAAAGACAAACAACGAGGTAAGCAGATCAGGGTTATGCGTGATCATGCGTGCCTCACAGTGTCATTATATGACAACTCCATTTATGATCACTCACTATAAAATAATGAAAAAACTAAGTTTTATCGTTAGTTGTTAGTTTATTGCCAAGAATGGTTTATTATTAGGCTTGTCTCAATCAATCAGGTTTAGCGATTGTGTTTGGTCACTAAAATCTGAATTGGGAAATAACATTAGGACATGCCATTATGTCTTTAACAGTTAAGTTCAGTTATGTTCAGTACGGCTCCCTCATTTTCACAAGGTCTCTGAGATGTGAATGCAGTGTCCTGATTGGCTCACAGTGTTTACATGAATTTAGTGGTTTCTTTTTGATTGATGCATTCATGAGAAAAATGTTTGCATATTTTTGCATGCTCATTCAAGTGCCCCAGACCCGGGGGGAGTTGCTATAGCACTGATTTATCATAGCTTCAGAGAAAAAGCAGCAAGTATTCCTTCCATCATGTAGCAACTCTAGTCCACAAAGTAGAGTTCTTAGTCCATGTTTTGAGGGAGGAGATTGGTTTTCCAGTGTGAATGAATGATACAGGTGTGTGTGGGGGGGGGGCATAGTATGGTCAGACGTTAGAGTAAATAAGATAAAAGATTAGGACTGTAGTCAAGTCCATCATTGTCGAGTCCAAGACAAGTTCAAGTTCAGGACAGTCGAGACCGAGTCAAGATTGAGTCCGATGCTGTTCGAGTCCAAGTTAAGTCCGAGTCCAGTCTAAGTCAAGTCCGAGTCTGAGCCAGGCCTAAATCAAGCTACAACACCCTTTCCCTCCTGAAGCCTAATAGAAAATGACTAAACTTTATTCCTCCACCACAGACTGCTTTTCTAAGTGGTCTCCATGACACGAGTAATTCAATAAATTCAATTGAGAAAGTTACATCATACTGGATTATGCTTTAGATCTTAATAGCATTAAGTGTTTATAATGTTCATGTAAAAAATACTTTAGTATAATATAGTGACATTTGAGGTAGCTCCATAGCTAATACGGCTTCTAATCTAGACAACCTAAACCAGCTATTTTGCAATTCGTAATGTGCCATAGTCTGCTATTGCTATAATTTGTTAATGCTGTAAAAGTGGATCTTTAGTCAGATAGCTCATCACTTTACTAAAACATCAAATACTAAAATACATTAAACTACATTTTATTTCTTTGACAGTTCTAACATAATTTCTTCATAATGTTTTATTGTCATGGTTTGAAAGGAGCTAATGTTAACATTATTCCAGACTCTAGACAAAATTTGTTTAATGTTAACTCTGTGTTGAAGACAACCTTGTCTTTTGAATTGATCTTGAATTTATAGTCAAATATATTTAAAAAGTTGTTTGACCTGAACTAATAATAACTTACGTTTATTATTAACTCATTATTGAAGAAATTCAATGGGACAGAATCTGAAGGAGCATGTAAGACTTTTGTCACCACTTTCTTGGACTAACTTTTACACTTAAGCACAGAATTCTTCTAAAACATGAGTCATGAAAGCTCACGCTAGCGTCAGCTCACTGGTTTATCTTAATCACTAACTGTAATATCTTAATCACTAACTGTATAATATTAACCACTAACTGTAATATCTTAACCACTAACTGTAATATCTTAACCACTAACTGTATGATCCTAATCACTAACTGTAATATCTTAACCACTAACTGTATGATCCTAATCACTAACTGTATGATATTAACCACTAACTGTAATATCTTAACCACTAACTGTATGATCCTAATCACTAACTGTATGATCTTAACCACTAACTGTATGATCTTAACCACTAACTGTAATATCTTAACCACTAACTGTATGATCTTAACCACTAACTGTAATATCTTAACCACTAACTGTAATATCTTAACCACTAACTGTATGATCCTAATCACTAACTGTATGATATTAACCACTAACTGTAATATCTTAACCACTAACTGTATGATCCTAATCACTAACTGTATGATATTAACCACTAACTGTAATATCTTAACCACTAACTGTATGATCCTAATCACTAACTGTATGATATTAACCATTAACTGTAATATCTTAACCACTAACTGTATGATATTAACCACTAACTGTAATATCTTAACCACTAACTGTAATATCTTAACCACTAACTGTATGATCCTAATCAATAACTGTATGATATTAACCACTAACTGTAATATCTTAACCACTAACTGTATGATCCTAATCACTAACTGTATGATATTAACCACTAACTGTATGATATTAACTACTAACTGTATGATCTTAACCACTAACTGTAATATCTTAACCACTAACTGTATGATCCTAATCACTAACTGTATGATATTAACCACTAACTGTAATATCTTAACCACTAACTGTATGATCCTAATCACTAACTGTATGATATTAACCACTAACTGTAATATCTTAACCACTAACTGTAGTATCTTAACCACTAACTGTATGATCCTAATCACTAACTGTTTGATATTAACCACTAACTGTAATATCTTAACCACTAACTGTAATATCTTAACCACTAACTGTATGATCCTAATCAATAACTGTATGATATTAACCACTAACTGTAATATCTTAACCACTAACTGTATGATCCTAATCACTAACTGTATGCTATTAACCACTAACTGTAATATCTTAACCACTAACTGTATGATCCCAATCACTAACTGTATGATATTAACCACTAACTGTAATATCTTAAACACTAACTGTATGATCCTAATCACTAACTGTATGATATTAACCACTAACTGTAATATCTTAACCACTAACTGTATGATATTAACCACTAACTGTAATATCTTAACCACTAACTGTAGTATCTTAACCACTAACTGTATGATCCTAATCACTAACTGTATGATATTAACCACTAACCGTAATATCTTAACCACTAACTGTATGATCCTAATCAATAACTGTATGATATTAACCACTAACTGTAATATCTTAACCACTAACTGTATGATATTAACCACTAACTGTAATATCTTAACCACTAACTGTAATATCTTAACCACTAACTGTATGATCCTAATCACTAACTGTATGATATTAACCACTAACTGTAATATCTTAACCACTAACTGTATGATATTAACTACTAACTGTATGATCTTAACCACTAACTGTAATATCTTAACCACTAACTGTATGATATTAACCACTAACTGTAATATCTTAACCACTAACTGTAATATCTTAACCACTAACTATGATATTAACTACTAACTGTATGATCTTAACCACTAACTGTAATATCTTAACCACTAACTGTAATATCTTAACCACTAACTGTATGATATTAACTACTAACTGTATGATCTTAACCACTAACTGTATGATCCTAATCACTAACTGTATGATATTAACCACTAACTGTAATATCTTAACCACTAACTGTATGATCCTAATCAATAACTGTATGATATTAACCACTAACTGTAATATCTTAACCACTAACTGTATGATATTAACCACTAACTGTAATATCTTAACCACTAAATGTAATATCTTAGCCACTAACTGTATGATCCTAATCACTAACTGTATGATATTAACCACTAACTGTAATATCTTAACCACTAACTGTATGATATTAACTACTAACTGTATGATCTTAACCACTAACTGTAATATCTTAACCACTAACTGTATGATCCTAATCACTAACTGTATGATATTAACCACTAACTGTAATATCTTAACCACTAACTGTATGATATTAACTACTAACTGTATGATCTTAACCACTAACTGTAATATCTTAACCACTAACTGTATGATCCTAATCACTAACTGTATGATATTAACCACTAACTGTAATATCTTAACCACTAACTGTATGATCCTAATCACTAACTGTATGATATTAACCACTAACTGTAATATCTTAACCACTAACTGTAATATCTTAACCACTAACTGTATGATCCTAATCACTAACTGTATGATATTAACCACTAACTGTAATATCTTAACCACTAACTGTATGATATTAACCACTAACTGTAATATCTTAACCACTAACTGTAATATCTTAACCACTAACTGTATGATCCTAATCACTAACTGTATGATATTAACCACTAACTGTAATATCTTAACCACTAACTGTATGATATTAACTACTAACTGTATGATCTTAACCACTAACTGTATGATATTAACCACTAACTGTAATATCTTAACCACTAACTGTAATATCTTAACCACTAACTATGATATTAACTACTAACTGTATGATCTTAACCACTAACTGTAATATCTTAACCACTAACTGTAATATCTTAACCACTAACTAACTGTAATATCTTAATCACTAACTGTAATATCTTAACCACTAACTGTATGATATTAACTACTAACTGTATGATCTTAACCACTAACTGTATGATCTTAACCACTAACTGTAATATCTTAACCACTAACTGTATGATCCTAACAACTAACTGTAATATCTTAACCACTAACTGTATGATCCTAACCACTAACTGTAATATCTTAACCACTAACTGTAATATCTTAACCACTAACTGTAATATCTTAACCACTAACTAACTGTAATATCTTAATCACTAACTGTAATATCTTAACCACTAACTGTATGATATTAACTACTAACTGTATGATCTTAACCACTAACTGTAATATCTTAACCACTAACTGTATGATCCTAACAACTAACTGTATGATCCTAACAACTAACTGTAATATCTTAACCACTAACTGTAATATCTTAACCACTAACTGTATGATATTAACCACTAACTGTATGATCTTAACTTACCTCTCTCTGTGGGGCCTCAGGCGGAGTTTTAGATGATTCACGGATTGTTTTATGTTTCCGCTTCCTTGCCATGAAATTGTTGATGATTTTATAAATCTGAATGTAGTTATGCCGCTGTTTCCTGGCATCGTGGCCACTGACAGCGCGTCCTACAGCTGGAAGAGGTGGTTACCTGGGTGAGCAGCATCCAGAGTGATTTTTGAGAGCACTCTTTCTCATTCTGAGTCGAAGCTGCTGCTCTGTGCAGGGTCTGGAGAAGACTTCCTAACATTGACCACTAATCTAAAAAATTATTTATTAAGTATATCTTAAAGGAAGAGTAAGTAGAATATGGACTAGCTCTGCTTTCATGGAGGTCAGTGAGTGAAATAGAATAACCTAGTATTTTACAGTTGAGTGTACAGGGTTTCTGTTGGGCCTTAAAAAGTGATCGCTTGGGGTTGCCAGAGATTGTGAAAATCTCCTTATTGTTCAAAAAATGTTGATGAAGGTGAAACCAAAGTAGATGTACTCATTGTTATGTTTCACTAATGACTAAAGCATTCTGAAAGTTAAAAGATTAACAATTGAAACCTCCATTTACATTGAAAGTGTTCACTTTTTCAACATTTAAGCTTGACATAACTACCCATAAATTTATGTGAAGATATAAAACAATTGTGAAATATATACTAGTCGGACTAGTCAAAATGTAGGTGTTATAATTTTAATTAGTCAAAGGTAAGTTATGACAAGTATTTAATGCTTAAAAGGCACACCATGTTGTTTGCAGTGAGAACGAGACATAGGGAACTGAAAATTAAAACAATATTTGTCAAAATACAATGTTTTCTCAGTTTTCCCCAAAAACGTGGTTATTTTCAAAACCTTTGCATGCTTTATTACATACAAAAAGGTTTTCTGTAAAAAACTAAAGTAAGTGGATCAAAACATGAGAACATTTTTATTTTGTGAGTTTCAAGGCATTATGAATTGTTGTTTAAACTACTTCGAGACATCAATGTGACGTGATAGAAGCAGATTCTGTGTGTCTTTAAGAGAAGGTTTTTGTCAGCTCTATGTGGAACTTGTCAGGTGAGGGGTGTTTTCTCATACATACGTCAACGTACATGTTTAATCTTCAGAAAAGTACTCTATTAGTCTTGTGTGAAGATTACCTTATTAAAAATGTGTTCACTAGATACGCTGCCTTACTCTTTTCAGCTGCTTTCCTGAACGTGCTGATGAATTGTCAGTGGCAGAGTCTATGGTGTCAGGTGGAAGACGGCTTCCTGAAGATGTATCGGGATGAAGGGTCTGGAGAAACTCCTCAGTACAAAGTTCAGCTTCGAGGCACCGAAATCCAACCTGGCCCTGACACGGCAAATGCTTACCGCATTAGCATCTCAAAACACGGAGACCATGTGGCTGTATTAGAGGTAGATAGACCTGTTGTTTCAATAATGTGGAGTATTTCACAAGTATTTCTCAAAATATAATCTCATGTTTTAATTAAACTCATTCTCTGTCACCACTAGAACTTTGGATCTTTGTTTGGATTTTTGTTTGGGTTTTTGAGGTGCAACTATGGGAATGATGCCCTTTTTACTTCTTAAATTTGTTTAAAATTGAATAAAAACACATTGAAAGTGTGTCCTTGAAATGTAGGCTGTGTTTTAGGGGGTGGGGATGTTTCGTTTCGGCTCGTTCTGTTATTTAGTCCAATTTTAGGGTTAAACTCTACCTTCACTAGTAAGAGCATGAACGAGAAAGGTAAACAAATTAGGGATCCAAACCTGATGCGCTAGATGGTTCTAGCTCTGACTGGAGCTCATGTGGATCAGATCAAAAACATGGGCTGCAGTAGTTTACAAGATTATAAGCTTCTCAGTCTGAATCTGAAGCTGTCTTTTGAATGAAGCACGGATGAAGTTGTGAATGGCTGAGGTTGCTGTTAATACTGCAACATGATTAACACAAACTCATGCTGGTGAAGACACAAATTTGTGTGTAAATCATCACCTTAAAGTTCTTCAACAGGTCTGCGGATAAATATGTCATGAGCCTTGAGTCTGAGATAAGAAATTTGTGATTGTATGAAGAACTCTTCTGATGTAATATCCAAGCAGACTGTCATGGGAATACTTTATAATACTTTATAATGAGTTAGGAAGCTACTTTCAAAAGGTCTCCTATAACAGTCTCGAGCGTTGGTTTCATTAGCAGTTCTCATTCATGTGCTCTACACTTGCAAAAATCCATGTTCTGCTCTTCTATGTGCTCAAACACATCCAGATCTGTCTGTGTGCTTGTATAGTGACAATAAAAATCATTTTATATTTAAATGTCTGAGAATTATCGAGTAACAAATGCATGTATGGTATTTTTACATGCTATTTGTAGGGTTCCATCTCTGTAAGAGAAAACCCGTGAAACCTGGTGTACTATCGCCTTAGGAGAAGTAGCTGAGGAGAGCTCTTCAGAGGGAGCAGGGTTTAGAGTTGATTTGTCATCAAAGCATACGAAATGTTTAGACCAACTTAAAATAATTGATTCATTTATGTTCCCAGCATTGTTTGACCACAAATTTGTGAGTGCTTTATTGATATCACTATTGTTATGGTTTTTTTAATGTGTAGGTGAAGTGTGCCGATGAGAAGGAACAGTGGGTTCAGCTCCTGCAGGACGGAAGTTCCTCTGGGCCTGAATCTCTACGACAGCACACCAGCCTCTGGTACACTCACAAAACTAACATCCTTTTTGACATCTTGTTAGTGCTTTTCAACATGATCCAAGTACGAGTACCTCAGCCACACTTTCTAATGATTTGTCTCTCTCTGGTTCTTTAGTGGATTAAAAAGCCACATGTTCCACTGCTCAAACATGTACATGGACAACCCTTTTTACCAAATGTGTGGAAGAATCCATTCACAGCCCATCTACTCCAACTCATCCGTCCTGGAGCACATGGTACCGTTCAGTGATTTAAGAATGTTCCCAGATTCAACACAAATAGAAATGGTTTGCAAAAATGTGATTTCACGGAATGAGACATTTTATTTCACGGTAACAATATATATTTTTTATATTGGTAATTATACCAAAAAATGTACAAAAGGACTTTATATAGAAAATAAGCTTGAGCATTTAAGGGATTTTTGTCAGGTCTATGTAGAACAAAAGTAAATAGATCAAAACATGAGAACTTTTTTATTTTGTGAGTTTCCGGGCATCTTGAACTGATTATTTTGTATTTTATTTTTTTATTTTTACTTCATAATAAATATAGTAAACAAAATATGAATATATGAACAGCATCTTCACTGTATATCACTTTTCACAGGATGATGTGGACATGGAATTACCTTTAGATTACACTTAATAAAGTGATTTTCTCAATGGATAATAAAAAATAATATTGTTCTCGGCCTATATAATAATGTAATTGTACAGTGTCTTTATTTAAACATACACATATGAAAACACATGATCATTTGTACATCATTTTGCCTCTTGCAGTACAGTAGGTGAAAACCTTTTTCAATTGATTAAGAAAAAGAATCTCATCCAATTTCATAGGTTGTTCTTTCGTTTACTCACCATTCTTTTTACTTTGGTTTTGTAAGTCAGTGTGCCAGCCACTTATTATTCAAAACATTGATGTAACAGCTCTTAATGAAGCTGCTCACAACACAAACTATCACATGGTATTGTCTTGGAAGTAAAAGTAGAGCGGTGTAGTTTGTATTGATAATCAGAAGTCCCTGTCATAAGAATTTTCAAATAGATTTGTTAAGAAATTATGGAAATATATAATTCAACTACATCAATGATGAATACACAGAAAAACATGTTTTGTCTCTGGGGAGGGCATACAAAGCTTTGATTTACACATTTGGCTCCAGAAAAAAAAACACGATCAAGTCTTTATCAAGCTGATCAAACAGAAGAAACACTCAATTGTCAGAACAAATACTTTTTAGCATTAGTAATGGCTTTTCAAAATTTACATAGCACTTACTTAATGAAAATCGTGTGAAGAACAAGGGTTTCACAGAAACAGTCCTTTTCTAATCTCCCCACCTGTGTCTTCATCTTTCAGCTGAAGCTAGATCCAAACTTTTCCTGGTCGCTTTTGAATGAAAGAAACACATATCTTTCTGAGGCTTATTTTTAAGACAACATTAATCAGTAAAAGTAAGCGTGTTTTATTTTTGATCTGGAAAAACTCAAAATAACTGTAATGGAGATTGTGCTAAAACGCAGGGAAAATAGCGTTTCTACACCTCTGCTATAAACAATCATGATCACAATGAGAGAACACACAAGTCATGTGTTGTCTATTTTATGGTGCCTGTAGTCTCACAAATGTTTACGTTGGACCAATGCCACACATTTTTTAATAAAACTACAGTTTACTATACCACTTTGCTGACACATTATGTTTGTATGCACTTCTCAGCTGATTTAAAGAGAGCCGAAACAGGACTTCTGCGTACAAAGCGGTTCTTAGTATTGCTTTATCATTTAATGGAAAGCTAGAACATGCAAAAGGTGAAAGGAGAGCTATGTGTTAAGAGGTTAAGGAGAGAGGTGAAACTGTTGGTTAGCGGATCAATAATTTTATTCAAAAACACAGATTATGAACTCTTTGTTGTTGTTTTTTTAGCTCAAGAGATCATTGTGCTGTTAGCGACGTCAAGTGGTTAGTAAAGTAACTTGTCATAAACAAAATAACTAATTACAGGGATTTCATGCAGTGCTTTGGAAATAAGAAACGAGACGACTCATGGCAGTTACAGAGCTGGGCTTAAAGGTCTTGTTAATGCTCTTGTTCTTGTTGCAGCAGCATAGCTGCATAGGCAGTATTTTACCACGAATGATGAAGATGAACTGCCTAGCACCTCAGATTGGCTGCATATAAAGGATGGGTTTTGAAACTGAGTTGCTACACAAATCATTTGAGAGTCGTTAGAAAAACAGGTAAAAAGAACCCACATTATAAGAGAATGAAATGTCATGTGAATTTGTTGCTGGAGACTTTCAAAATCCATTCATGAACCATGAACCATTTATCAGCCAAACAGGGGCACTTTGTACAATCAGATAGGATCCCTAATTTCATCATGGTTGGTTGTTTTTTTATTGAAGCTCAACTGAACTGTGACCTCTGTTACATTTCTTTTTCAAAATATATATCTATTGCATCCTTTTAAACCCTCATTTTTGCATTTTCTGTTCCATTCTTCAGTTTCAGAAACCCTACAGAGATGGGAATGGTGAAAACAGTTCTTCAAAGGATTCTTCTAACTACAGCAATTCTGAGATCTTCAGCAGTCATAGTGAGTTAATTTATTCACAGCTGAAAGTTATTCTAACGTAACTGACCCATAACTAAAGCCGGATTTATAATTGTGTGTTTAGCCTATGAATTGCCCTTTACGCAGGATTGTGACGTTAAAATAACACCCTTCACCAACCTACTATTAATAATTATGACTTTTTCAACCGATGACGCAATTCTTCATGACAATTTTCATTCAACACCAGTCATCACGGACCGTTTGCACATCATGCACCCAAGGGCCAAAGAGGCTTACCCTTTTGATGCGTGATAATATGCAACTGAACTGCAGTTCCCCGAGCAGCCGCTTGAAGTTGGTTCTCATTCGTGCCATTGTTAAAACTGACAAAATTTTGGAGCTAAAAAAAAAAACATGTTTCCACCCCTGACTCCATCAGGTTTGTGGATTCAGATCGCTAGTTTCAGATCGCTTAAAAACTCTTTTGATTGGTCAGGGTTGAGGACTCGATTGGGTAGATGCAGTCATTGCAGTGCTTCAGAGCATTTTACCCGGTTTCGTGTGGACAAAACAAATTGTCTACCCGTGCGCGTGTGGGCATTTTTTTTTGCAAGTGGGGTAAGAAAAACTCTGTTTTAAAAAATAACTGGGTATGTGTGGACAGGGCCAAGGTCAACTCTCTCGCTCTCTCTCTCTCTCTCTCTCTTTCTCAAACTGTATTATCTGCTTATGGTTTAGTACATCTAAACATCTTCTCGGAGTATGAAGTTTTTGTGAATGAACGCCGCCTCCTCTGTCTTCATTCACATGTAAGATAACCAACTCTTCTCTGTCATTCAATGGCAGATGTTTTTGTACTTGTACAACCAAATAAGGAGGGCATTACCTTTTAGCAATCTAATTGCCATTATTGTTATATTAGAGGAAAAATGTTTCAAAATTGGCTTACATTTTCTTATGCCACTTATGGTTTCATACATGTGCGTTCCTGATGTACATTCATATTCAGGAAGCAGTTTATGCCATAAGCGCTCAAGCGTAAAAACAGTGTAGAGTTTTAAGAAGTGATTTGAGTCGATCTTTTGTCATTAATTTTAATCTGTTTTGAGTTTGAGTTCTGATTGACATTTACCTTCTAACTGGAGTTCTGCAGCAGTTGATGATTAGTCAGTTAAAGAGGACCTGAATACACATAACTGGGGAAGTCTAATCAGCAAAACAAGTGAGTAAACCGAGGGTATATGCAATTATTGATCATCAGAAGTTGTCATTTAATCCAAACAACCCGGGAAAAATAGGCATATTGAGTATATTCTTCCTTTTCTAACTACCTAGAGTAAATACAACAAAGTAAGTGTGTGTATTCACTTGATACTTTTTGAGGCTGAGAAGAACAGACTAAACAAAACCAAGGTAAATGGATGAAGAGAAAGAAAAAAATTATTAGCAGAAGGGTTTTATCCATATAGATTTTTTTTTTTGCATAGCACAAGTCAAATCCCAAAACAACATTAACTGTACTTTTGTTACATTGTATTCACTTCTACTTTTTAGCTAACCTTACATTGTTTTTTAAAAGGTATGAAAGAGATTCAGATTGAAAGGTGCGTGCAGAAGCTGGACCTGGTAGGAAAGAGATGGACGCATTTACGAACCGGTTCAGAGATGAATCTTGTGAACGTGGGGTTGAAGCCAAGCAAGCAGAACTCTTTCAGACAGTCCCTTGCTCTCTGCACAGAACGAGCACAGGTAATGTTACACTGTCTACAACTAATGCACCATTGTAAGAACATAATCAAGCCTGGAGATTTAAATTGAAGCGACTAGTAAGCATGATGTTTCGTACAAAACATTTCCAAAAAATTGTGATTTTGTTATGTTGATACCTAAGCGCAACACCATTTTAAGGAGGCATCTGGTATATGCTTGAATTACTTTTGCTTTGAAATGACCATAGTGCAACACTTCTTGTTTTAAACACTGCTGATAACAGGATGCTGTTTTAGACCTGTAATTTGTCCTGAAAAGCTCTGCCTGACAGAATTTAGCCTTTGCCTGCTTTTGATTGATGGCTCTAGTCAGAGATGACTGGTATTTAAATGAGAGCATTAATGTGCTTTACCACTGGACATGTAGAGCAGTGGATTCAGTGCTGCCACTGCTTTTCACAAAGAACAAGCCTTTTTTGACATATGAGCAGGGTCTTTATGGCCTTTCAAACCAGAGGTTGACGTAGTAATCGTTAAATGTCACGTTGATTTTCATCAAAGCTAGACCAGATGGGAGGCAAGCTGCACATACACCATGATATCTTGATTTCTTAAAGGCTATCTAGATATTTTCAGATTTATATTAAAAACTAGTGTTGTCACAATCATGTTTTTTTGTTTGCTCAAAATTTAAATTTGAATATCCACTGATCCCAATATTGCCCGATCAAAATCATTTTCATAAAAGAGGACTTTAGCTCAGTCAAGTTGTCTAAGGTTCTTTTTTGTTCTGCATTCAGTGACATGGACAAACATATTTCTTTCTTTTTTTTCTATCAAAACTACATTTTTTAGTGCTGGTGCACCACAAAACATATAAAAATGTAACTATAACAAATTATGTGAAAAATAGTGCATCTCCCTTTGTCGAATAGCAAATCTCTACATTATGCGACAGTTTCGCTTAGTAAATAAATTCTACACTGAATGATCTCTAATGTAGATATACTGTTTTATAAGGTATTTATTTTGTTTTAGGTGTATTTTTTGCTAATACAAAATCTGGTTGAGAACTTCACTTTTTGATGCACAATACCTTCAGTGGTAGGGCATTTTCCCAATGTTTCCCAATGGTTTCTGTCAGTTCTGCAGTTGCCTGTCTCTTAGTACTTAATCAAAAGAGCTTGAACAGCTCATCTTAAATTGTATTTCTGGGAGAGAACTACTGTGTGTCTCATTACTGTCCTCAATCTTGCCATGATAAGAAACTTTCTCAACCTCACCTGGGAACCAAGTTCACACAGTTGTTTCTGTTTCAATTCATGACTGTCTTTTGTTCATTAATGTTGATTTTTAAATGTTGATTTATATTTAGTTTTGTCCTTTGTTCGTTCACTAGACTGAATGCTCATTATTTATTATTCTGAAAGTATTCATTGCTTACAGCCTTTTTCAACACCTGCCTACAACCTTTGCACAGTACTGTGTATAATCTTAATATCTAAACTCTAAATGACCATTTCTAGGTACCAAATGCTCTTTCGAGCTGAACAATTGTGTGATGTCAGCATTTGGATAGCTGGTCACAGATTATGGGCAAAGAAGAAAAACCACGTGGTATTAGAGCAACATTGGAGTTTGTTTGTTAGATATAGGAGATAATTTGTTTCAATTAATGCATTTTTTCTCATTGATTTCTCCTTTGGCAAGTGATGAATAGTATACAACTATTACTGCAATTATTAAGCAAATACACAAAAGCATTCTTCCAAGACATTTTCAAAATAAAATAAACATGTTCAATTAACTTTAGAATATCAACAGTGTTTTAAGAAGAAGGAAGTGAACTACCAAAGGTTCTGGTTTGGCACAGTACATTCATTTTGCACCCCTTTTTAAGATTTGCAACCTTTACATACATTTTGACGCAGTTCTATCCCTCTCTTCTTAAAACTCTATGCTTAATCTTGAATTTAAATTCTCCCTCTCCCATCCTCAAACATCTATCTGCTAATATTGCATCAAATGTTTTTTTAAAGAGCTCTCTGATTAAAAAAAAATTCAGTTTGCCCTTATCAAAGGGGAGCTTCATAAACTTGAGAAGAACAGCCTCAGCAAAAATCACTATCAAGAAAGCTCCATCTGCTCTCTTCATTGACCATGGCAAGGCCTTTCAAAAGAGGAAGGTAAGAGAACACCGACACTTGATTAAGTTAAAATAGAGGTCATATTTTCATGGGTGTGCATGTACTTAATGTACTTAAATGTAAGAAAGAACTACAAGCCTGCCAACAGCTCATTCTGGATAAAGGTTGCCAGTCAGTACAAAAGAAAAATGGTCAAATGGTTGAAATGAAAGTACATTTTAAGGTTGTTGTTAGTCACTTGGAAATGTACAAAAACCAGACCAGGGGTCACCAACTCTGGTCCTGGAGGTCTACTGCCCTGCCCATTTCAGCTGCAAACCTGCTCAAGAATGCATGCAACTCTAGCTTGAGGCGATCCAAGAAGAGCTTAATTAGTGCAATCAGAATCAGCTTTATTGCCATGTGTGCGTGCGTGTGTGTGCGTGCGTGCTCGTGCGCGTGTGTGTGTGCGTGTGTGTGTGTGTGTGTGTAAAGTGCAACACAACTAATAACCAATTAACATAAGGCTATGACCTCATTTTGAAGGATTGATGAAATTTAGACAGTTGAACAACAGTCTATTCTCAGAGGGCCATCGGAGGGTGTCTTAAATCTACAGTAAAACTCGTTGAGCTAAGTTTTGATTGCCCATTGAAGATGCTGGGGCTTTGTAGTTTGTGATGATCTTTAGGCCTGACCACACTGAAGCAGGGTCATTTGTAGCAAATTATTTTTGCAGCTTTTCAGAGT
Organism: Danionella dracula; assembly: GCA_900490495.1. Lineage (NCBI taxonomy): Eukaryota > Metazoa > Chordata > Actinopteri > Cypriniformes > Danionidae > Danionella > Danionella dracula. Next base: position 16,239,238 of record UELW01000334.1, read on the forward strand.
ACATTCTCATCACAGCTCTGATCTCCTTGTTTAATGTATTTCTGGCCTGTTTGTAAAAAGCGCGGTCTCCATTTCCGTAGGCAGCTCCCTTGGCTTGACGAAGCAGTTTGAGTTTTCCAGAGAACCATGGTTTGTCGTTGTTATAAGTAACATCAGTCCAGGTCGGGAAGCACATCTCTTCACAGTAACTGATGTAGGATGTAACAGAGTCTGTGAGATAAACCTGGTTAGACGATTCGCTCACATGCACCTGCAGGAGGATGTAAACACTGACAAGAATATAGAAAGGCTTGCAATTAATAAAGAGCGCTTCTAGATCAGGACACCATCCCACATTGATGTAGAAGCATGTGCCTCCACTGTGAGTGTGGTACACTAAACAGCGTGAATCCGGCAGCTTGAGAGCGGAGTCCGGTATCCGTCCGTTGAGCCAGGTCTAAGTGAAACACAGCACAGCAGAGGTTGAGTGTTTTTTGCTCCAGGTAAACAGATGATTCTCCTCCATTTTATTAGGTAAAGAGTGCAGATTCGCCAGATGAATACTGGGAACCGATGTTCGAAAGCCGCACTCACGGAGCTTCCCGAATTTCCCAGCATGTTTCATGAAGATCATAGTGACCCCGTTAGCTAAAACGCTTGATAGAATCGTTCGAAATTTCTAAACTTGGTGGAAAGATGTTCTGGAAGTGCTGCTCAAAAATTAGCAGTTCTTCTCATGTGTAGCGTATAAAGTTTGCCAAACTAGGACAAACTAGCAAAGCAAACAAAAACACTGCAGAGCTGTGTACAGAGGCGGCCTTACTCGGCCCATCTTGGATATATATGTGTGTGTGTGTGTCTCATGATAGTTGAACCAAAAATCAATCCCTCCAGGACCGGCATTCATGACCTCTGATCTTAACTAAATGTCAGAAATATTACAGCCTTAAATGCATCAATGGCTCAATATTAAATTTGATTGAGTTTTTTTTTTAAATTCTTTTATTAAAAAATCTGCAGCTACCCTGTAAAATCATATTATTATTATTATTACTACTATTAGTAAAATAATATTATTATTATCATTATTATTATTACTACTACTATTATTATTATTATTACATAATGAAAAAAAATTCCTTGAAATCACCTATTTAAGATCCTTCTGCTGATTGAACGCCAAGTTGATCTTAAATTGAAGACATTTTAAGACCTTTTATGAACACTCATATTCAAATCTTCAAAACTTGCAGATACCCTAATGGAGATTTGTGTTGTAACTTTTAAAAGTGCTTCAAATTGAAAATACTGGCCGCTGCAGATATATTAAACGTCTTTCTTTTTAACAAAAAAGGATTTTGTTTTATAGATGCTTGTGTTTTTTGGGGGTGTCATGTCTATTTGTTCATTGACTAAAATACAATTAATGATAAAGTTATACCAAAAATATCAGCTGCTTATTAGCTCTGCTTTGCAAACTGCAAGTGTTATTGATTTGTGATATCTAGGCTTCAAGTTGACTGATATTACATAAAACTGAGTTCCCCTTTCTTTTCTTTTAACAAAACCTCTTTTTTTGTGTGTGTAGGATTGGGAAAACCAAGCTTCAGATTGATGTCTGTAAAATAGTTTCTAACTGTCTTCTCATTGTATATTCCCAGAATATAATCATTCCAGGCATGTTGATCATGTGATGGTTTGAACTGAATGATTGTAGTCTTTTTATAATGTGTGCATTTGTTGTTATTTTAAAATGTATTTTTTATTTGATGAAAAAAACACTTTAGTCAACTACCAATTTCTACAAGTTGCCCTTTCATTAGTTTAAGTCAACTTGGATGACTCACTTGTTGACTTAATGAATTATGCTACTGAACAATAAAAAAATTATGTTGATGACTTTTAATCTAATTTGTGAGATTCGACACAAAATGGTAAAAATTGTGAAATCCAATCATTCATTCTTTCAACTTCATGTCGGCTTTCTTCCCTTTCGGGGTCGCCACAGTGGAATGAACCCCCAACTCCCTGGCATATGTTTTATGCAGCGGATGCCCTTCCAGCCGCAACCCATCGCTGGGAAACATTCACACACTCATTCACACTTTAACACTATGGACAATCATTCTTATTCAATTCACTTATTCCGCATGTCTTTGGACTTGTGGGGAAACCGGAGCACCCGGAGATCACGAGGAGAACATGAGAACTCCACACAGAAATGCCAACCGAGGCTCGAACCAGCGACCTTCTTGCTGTAAGACGACCGTGCTACCCACTGCGCCACCGTGACGCTGAAATCAATCAGTGATCTGAAATAATACAGCTTCTTTATCTAGGCTAATTGAATGGAACAAATGCCATTCAAATACATACACTCATGGGTTCTGGATGGCTTCACCAAAATTAGCAAATGACTGGCTAATGCCAATTTTCCACCGGATCTTAATAAAGGCAGGACTCGTCTTGATTTGGCTTCCCAAATAGTCACAGTTCATGTTTGTGTTTGCGTCGACATCAAAAATCAGTTCTGAGTGAGCTTGTTTTAGAACTGTAACTCAACACACACTACTCCACTGTCAGTCTAGTACCACTAAGTGAATAGCGATTATGCGATTACAATGAAAAAGGTGATTACTCACAACATAGAATTATAGTGGGCATATTCTTTATACTGTGTGTGTGTTGACTTTTAAAGGGGGCAAATTAAGAAACAAAAAGTGCCTAATATTTTCACATACAAGAGCTGAAGTAACAATAAAATCCCACTGAAAGACTTCGCCTTAAGTGAGTAATACCAGCTAACGTTAGCAAGTCTAAAGTGCATTTGAGCTGGACACTTTTACACAGATCTAAAGACCAATCTCAATCTCTGGACTCTAACATAGAGAATTCTCAATAACAGGAGATTCAGAGGCACAGACAAGTTAAACATAGCAGCTGGAGTACAGAGATAACTTTATAATAATTTTAATCACTTACCTGAAGCGAGCCTTTGAGTGCTTGCACTAAACACTGCAAACTTATAAATATATAAACTTGTATAAAATACAATCTAAATTGTTCCAGTTGCCATTGAGATCCCAATCATTACAAGTCTATTAATGCCATCGCTATTTGTTACCACTAACATGTTAAGCTTCCCGTTCTGATGGGCACTTTGTCCACGCTGGAGACTCCTTAGCCCCTAAGCAGTGGTCTGGTCCAGGTGTGATTGAAAAGTATGTTGCAGTGACCAAAACTGTCCGATCAACACAGTTTGTGCAGTTATTCCCAGCATCAGGGTCTGTGTTAAGGCCACTTTATACTTGTGCTTCAAGTTTATGGATTGGTCTGCTGAGTGCCTCTGAAAATCTCAAACCTCTAGAGTTTCTAGAGTCAAAGCTTCTGGTATGTCGAGGTGACTTGTCCCTGATTTTACTAGGTGCTGGGGTCAATCTTTGGCGATAAAGAAAATATAACATCTTCTTTGTTATCTCTGTTGTGTTTAAGTTAGCCAGTAGTTAGCATTCTTACCAGGCTTATTTTGAATAGATCCGTTTTCACAAACTTGACACACAACTACAAACCTATTGTTAAAAAACAACTTTGTTTAATTAACTTGAGACATATAAAGCAGCAATGTTAAGTTTGATAAAGTTTTACTATTTAAGCATACATGTGATTACTGTCTGCTATTTATGAGATTAAGGCGCCACCCAGTGGCAATGAAGGTGACAGTTTTCTGTCGCCGAGTCATAAAGTTAATCCCATGCAAGGAAACAGAGCAGCATCTGTATGTACATCATTAGAAGTACATTCTTTCTTTTTACCCACAGTGACGAGATACGCTGCACACTTCACGTTAAATAAAAATGCAGTTCTTAGAAGGAATCTCAAATGCTTGTTCAGTTTGACTAGAAAAGGCTCATTTATATACAGTTTATATATACAGTCTTTGTACATATTTGTTTAAGTGAATAAAAACCCTAAAACATCATTGTCTGAGGTCAAAATGTAATTTAATAGTGGTGTTTTTAATGCATCTCAATTGTTTTGAGCCCACATTTCAGACGACGACAGCAGCATCTTCCTCTCCCATAGCTCTCTCATCAGCATCAGGATGGCACATATCCATCTTCAGGAGGATTCATGTGTAAGGAGAAGAGTTCCGGTAGTTTTGCTGTGAAATATTGCATTATAGCCTCAGGGCTTTTGTCTGTGGTTTTGTCTAGGGTATTGTGGGTTCAAGGAAATTTAGACCCCAAGTGCAATTGACTCTGTATTTTGATTTGTCTGTATTTAACTGTTCACTTTTTGTGTTTTCTGGCTAAATTATTACCCTTGTGATCTAACAGTTCATTTGTGCATGAAAGGAGTGAACACGGTTGTTAAAATGCATCGAGTTGTTGTGTTTGTTTAATCAGTAAAAATAAAAGGGCATTAAAGTGTGAGCTGTGTTCTGGCTGGTCCGTTTATGACGTGTGAGGGGATTGTGACGCAGTATTCACGCTCACCAACGCTGATTGCCATGACTGTATAACCTGTGCCCCTCACTCTCAGTCCATTTAAAGATTCACTTAATGGCTGCTGTTATTTACACAGACTACTTGGATGTTTTAAAGTAGGTATCTAATCTTATTTATTTTACTTTTATTTTATTTTTCAACTCAATCCTGACTCCTTCCCCCACAATTACCTCTCTACCTCTCTTTCCCCCTCCAAAACTTCTCTCCTCTTTCCCCCTTTTTTTATTAACACGGTCCTGTCCTGATGTATGTTTATATGATTGATTAATGTAATTATTGTGATGAATGCGCAATAAATAAATAATCAATAAAATAAATTAATAGCTTCTATCCAGAGGAATAGTCACTGTATAATATCTTCATTTCCCTGGAAAGAGCAAAACTGACCAACTCATACGAAGCACCTCTCTTCTCGTGGGGCTGCTTTGAAATAGGAAACAGGTTAAAAAATGAAAAATAAATAAAATTTACACAGACTACAAGCAATCTCCCAGAAAAAAGGTGCACTTTTTCAGGATGTATTTCCCAACTAGAACCCTCATCATTCCTAGTGAAAGAGCAGCGGTCAAAAAGTGCTTGATTTATTATTTTGGAAGGCAAAGTACCTGAACAAAGAGCTTTTAGTGCTTATCTCAGTTTAATTGAGCAGCAATCTAAAGCTAGGTGTACTAAAGGAATGTTGTTGAATGATGGTTCTTGCACATCTTTCTTGGGTTTCATTAAGTTGAAGAAGAAAATTTAACATTTTCAGTTTGTACCTTGTCTTCATATCTAGCAGTAAGCAAGTCTTAATACTCTCTCTCCCTCAGACATAATCGAGACGCCATCTTTCACTGGGTAGAGTATCAATAGAAATTACTCAAGTAAAAGTAAAGGAGTAAATGTGGTTAATCCAAATAAGAGGCGTCGCTAGACCCCTTTCACTGGGGCATGTGTTTACAATTTTTCATGTTTCAAGTGAAATGCATGTTTGACTCATTTTGCATGTTTGACTCATTTTGCGTGCACGCTCCTGACGACTCTCAAGCAAGGACCCTCGAAGGAGACAGCAGTAGCAGGTGTGTTTTGTTTAAGCATTCTTATTTGAGTCGAGATCGCCGGTGCCCGGGTCAGGATGCTTTTTAGGATCAAATTTATTTATGCATTTTTTTAAATGAATTGAAATATAATAAGAATTGACATGTTAAATGATAACTCTAGACAGTTAAGTCTTATAAATTGGCATGCATTTCTGTCTTTCATATGCGTTGAGCGTTTGGCGAACAAGTGGGGAAAGTGATTGTAAAGCGTGTGGAAGAAATTGATTGTTTACAAATATATTCAGAAATATTAGTTCTAAGCAATTGCTGAACAAAGTTATTTTGTTTCCTGAACAATTATTACAGGACTCCTATTTTCAAAGCAATTTATATCATTCATATGTTATTTTGTCTGTTGGGTAAATTACTTTATGTTGAGAAAATCATTATTTTGGGGAAATTCATGTCATAGCCTCCCCAATTTAATATTTCTAGTCTATTTAACCGTTTCCTCAGACTGTTGTTGCCGAAAACTGAAACCAAAAATATGATTTCCAATAGGTCGCATGTTGAACAAAAAGTACGTTATATGAAATGTTTGTCTAAAAAACAAATCTGTTCGTCATAGCGCTTTATTAATAGTCGACGAAAAGAAACGATCCGTCTGAAAGGGTGGAAGCTTACTCGAAACATCCGCGTTTGAGAAAGAGGAACTGAAAGTGAAAGAAAAGAGAAAGCGAAAGAATAGTTTGAAGAGAGGTGCTGCTGTCCGTGAGCTCAGCGGAATCGATCAACCGGACACCGGGAGAAGCGCGGTCAGGATGCGAGCGCGCGCACGCTCCGCCAGCCGGAGGAAGGTAACGCTGGGAACATGACGTCACTGCGACCAGAACGTCCATTTGATCTTTTAACTTCTGTTGATCTGATAAAGAGCGTTAATGATTCGAATTAGAACCAGCATTAGCCTTATTTCCGCTTCATGGACGCGCCGCGAAATACGTAGAAATCTACTTTACACTTCAACCTTGCTTAACCTTACTGATGACGATATTAATAATGGAGATATGTTTATAAGAAAAGAGGTCTGATCAAGTCTACAAGTATTTGTGGCATTATTGGTTGTGTCAGTTTTGTATCTGCGATCTTGTTGTCTGCAGCCTAAAGGAATATTTTGATTTGTATCTATTTGTGAATATAATGTATACAAAATATATTTAGATACATACGTGTTTAAAATGATAAAAATAGCAGAATTACACGTTTTGCCAGTGCTGGCATACAGTTGGTCATTAGCTCCATCTAATGGTTAAAACTGTAGTTGCGAATGTGTTAGTAGTGTAATGATCTGTGAGTTAATAGAGCAGAATACAGCAGTTTATTGATTTTTTCCCAAAATGGGGCGGGACCTTAATTTCCCGGAAGTCAGCTGTGATTGGACGCCTGTCTGTCAGTTCGGTCAAATCTCTTCCAACAAAAACAACAACCTACTTATAAAAATTACTCTTTAATCAAACAACAACGACAAACCAAATAGATTTACAACTATTACAACAAAAACAATAAAGATGACAACAAGAACAATATAAATCTGACTAATTATTACTCTAACAGCTTGTAAAGAAAAACAGATCAAGTGTTCTGACTGCTGCTTTGCAAATGGAGATCAGCACTCAACATAATGCGCTAAACCTAACGTAGCAGATTAACTTTGTACAATCAGAACTGAAATTCAATAAACTATTTTTTTGCTACTTCTAAAACTTAATTCAACTTCATTCAAGTACAAATTAGCCAAGAAGTACTCAAGAACTTTTCACCACTGCCCAATTCTCAACCTCTGGTTCGATTTTGTAGTGGCTCTTCCACGTCCGGAAACATGATGCTATGTGAAGTGAAATTGGATTGGTTCTCTGACACGTCTGTCAAACTGCGTCCTGGGCGGGTCTTAGCCAACGAAAGCTGTCCATCACACCTGACTTTCCCTGAAGCTCTGGCTATGGGTGATTAGCCGTTGTGTAAATGCTCTCTATGTGATGATTATAGTCTCTGTTCAATACTTGTGAAACGTCCCAAAGTCTTCAAAAGATTTTCCCTGACAAGCTGTCCTCAACAATCTTCCCCATAGCTGTCTAGCCAGCTGATAGAGTTACTTTAACCCCTCAGGAAAGCTTTGTTTAATTTTCTCTTAACAGAGTGTTCGTTGTATGAATTAATTGTGTTCAAAGATGGTTTCTAATCAACACTACAGGAAAAGAAACAAGATTCCCGAAGAACACGGAGCCCTTCAAGGGTTAGCTCTTATCGCTGGAGGATTGAGAGTAAACCATACCAACACGGGTGAGAAATCACTCTTTTTTGGGTCTGTTAGTTTGGGTCTAATTATCCACGCTGTGTTTTTAAAGATCTTTCTGATGATTATTCATTCTGGTGTTATCGTATTATTTATATGGTCGTATCTTATCAGGAGATCTTTTTTTAACCGGGTTTAGAGATGATTCCTTGAACAGTTATTAAGTTTGAGATTGTTCAGAGATCATTTTTCTTAGCTTTTAGGTTTATTAAAAAGATTTCTGACAGTTGAATAAACGTTAGTAAGAGTCTCTCTAAGGTTTCAAGGAGATATTCTAGATGGTGGTTTCAGAGAAGTTCTGCAGATGGTTGGTTAGGTTTTAGAAAGATTCTTTCTGCTTTGTTGTTTGAGGAGAACTTTCTGAGGATCAAGGAGGGGAAGATTTATGAGAAGACACATTTTATGACTGTTTTCTGCTGAACAACTTCTTTTTTTATTCTTTGGGGATTTTTTGTGTGCAGATTTTGTCTTTGTGAGGATATTGGGTCAGAGCAAATCTGTCAAAGCATCATATTTTTGGACAATTTCTTTTTATGGTTGTTACTCTTTAGACAAGATCTTTTAGACCAGTGGTTCCACCACTAGTAGTATGAGATAACTTCTTGGTGGTACACGAAGCCAGCGGCTGTCATTACTGTGGGAGTGGATGTCAAACGAAAAAGAATCCGCGTGAGTATCTGAAACACTATTCATGGCCCATTGGAGCGCTTCGCCTCACACCATTTTAAACGGGAGAAATTGGAGTAAATGCAGTTAAAATACTAAATTTCTACGTTGGTTGGCACTAAACCTGTGCAAGTAAATAATTTAATGTTACTTTGAGGTTATTTAAAAATGAAGCTACTCACCAGCATTCTCCCCCTCTGTGTGGACGCGTACATGTCATTATAGCAAGATGTTCATAAAAAGTTACCTTAAAACTTCTTTGATCTTTAATGTCTGTAGCTGGAATGAAGAAAGATGTTATGGTTCAAGATTAGTTTTATCTTAAAATTGTCTGGTTTTAATTTAGAAATTCTTTAAAATTGTAAATGAAATGTATCCAATGTTTACAGCATGAATTTATGTTACTCTGCTAATATAACACGACCGCGGATCTGAAGAAACCAAAGACCTGAGATGAATATCTGAAGGTCAGAGTTCATATAAACACAGCCTCACATTCATCATCTCTCATAAAAATATGACAATTTTTTCAATACATTTAACAACTTTCCTAAACTCTTACACGAATAGCACAACATCTGTCTAGGTAGTCAAGGCAAGGCAAGTTTATTACTATAGCACATCTCATGCACAGGGTAATTCAAAAACATTGACTAAAACAAATATTAAGATGGTGAAATACAGAGGTAAAATAGTTGTTCAGAAGTTGGTGCTCAGTAGGTTATACACTTAAAGCATTTTTTTGTTGCTTTGATACAAAATGCATTCAGTTAACACAAATTTCAAATGCTTGAACTTCTTTTACACTCAAGCTCCACCAACACCAAAACTATGTCATTTTAAAGCCAATTTTTTATCAATGTGTGATGATTGACTAAATGTTACTGTCAGAAGAAAACTTGTGTTAGTGTTTTGAAAAATGTGTTATTGTATTATGAAAATAAGCGCTGGCTAGAGGTACTCCACTGACAGAGATCTGCAAGGCTGCGGGTTGGTCGACACCCAACACCTTCGCTTGTGTGTTGTCTATGAGGGACAAAAGGCTGAATCTTTTATGACCCCGGGCACGGGAGGGCCGAGCAGTTCCCCGAAAGGCTAATTCTCATTAACTATTGGTCTAGCTAGTTCCATCTATGCTATCTTCCATCTAAAAGATCTTTCACTGGTGGTTCAAGGCACATTTCCTTAGGTCCCTCAAAAAAACCTTGCGTGTATTAAACTGCCGGAAGTCCAGCCTTCGAGGTGGCGAGTACGGCCTCCGCGCGTCTTCCTTCAGCTCTGGGATTGATGCTCTCTCCTCTGGTATGAGAGAATTTTGCCCGACTGCCCATTAAAAATTAAGTTTATACTTAAGGCATGTACAGAGGAGGGTCTCTCCGGTGCTAGACTACTGATGTGCTTGGCTTGCGTGGCCGTCAACCTATGCAGAAGGACCTAGGTTAAGGGGTTTTGCAAGGTGTCTCATTGTTGTCACCGACTGATGGGGAACGTATTGGTTACTTTTGTAACCCCAGCCACAACCATAAGGTTGTGAGTAAGTCTGGTTGCCCAGGGGGTGAGTACGGCTAGTAGAAGTTCTTCCTGAAAGTTCTGGTTTTGTAGAAGGTCTTTAAAGCTGCTCAATAGGTTTTATAAAATCTCTTTCTGGAGGATGTGGCTTTCGATAGACTTTTATAGACCATTTGTTGCATTTTAGAGAAGGTCTTTCTGAGCGTTTCCTTTGTTGCGAAAAGATCTTAGTGAAGGGTTTCTTTCTGTGTATTTGGTTCAAAATTGATTTAGAACAATCATTCAGAGCATTGGGTCAGTTTTATAGAGGATCTTTTCGGATAAGTTTTGGCTTAAAGAAGATTGTTAGAGGTTAAAGGTTGTGGTTTGAAAAGATTGGATTATTGGTATGGGTATGTGTGTGTGTACGTGTGTGTGTGTGGAGGGGGGGGTGCAAGTTGCGGTGTGTGGTTATTGTTGTTAAGGACATCTTTTACAGGACTGATTGTGCCAGGGTCTTTTCTCAGTTTCAGTTTCTTCAGGACTATTGATTATCAGAGGTTTCCTCTGCGCTGCCATCTTCCAGTAAGATCTTACTCAGCTCAAATACTCAAGAAAGCCAAGAGCAGGACTTCATCCTCCTGGATCTCCAGATCCTCTTCTCGTCCACTTTCTGGTCATCGTTCACTGAACTCAGGTGATATCATCTCAGATCAATTCTTCCACATCTGTATAGGCATTATAAAATCTTTTCAAGACCTTCTGAAATCCAACCACATAAACTTTATTGAGGCCTGTTCTTAGAGGGCTGTGAAATCCCTCTGTTTCTATTGAAGTTTTTGTCATGATTAGTTCTTAAAACAGCATCTGATAAGGCTGTTGTCAGCAGCATGGTCAAGATAGTGAGTGAGAGTGACGATTAATGTCATAGATGAATATTGTCTTTTTGAAAGTGTATTTTGTATTTTCATTGGATAAGAGAATGGAGAGTTCCCCATTGGTCTCTATTGGAAGGGCCGTACAGTTCCCTAAAAGGCTACTTCTCGTAAACTGTTGTTCTAGCTAGTTCCATCAATGCTATCTTCCCTGTAATTACATAGCCCCGTTTGGTTCAAGGCCTTTTAAAAGGAGTGTGGAGAGGGTTGGGCGCCCTTAGCGGAGCTTCCCATAGTCGTCTCCGACATAAGTCTCTGTTCCTATTCGGGGAAATGAACAATTACGATACATCCCAGAAGGTATAACTGGTTGTCAACATCAGGAAAAACAAATTGAAGAGAAAATTAAACATTTTACTTACTAAACTGAACTACTTGACTAACAAATGTGAAATATGTGCATAGAGAATTTTTAACAAGCCTTACTTTGAGGGTTTCACAACCCTTTAAACTAGCCGCAGCATACATGAATTTCTTTCACTATTTCTTTTAAAATTTGACACATTCTTAATGAAAATGGACCACTTAAAATCAATCAATCATAAGTCAGGTTTGATTCTCATGAAATTCATATGAAGAGTGTCCTCCCCCTCAAAAATCACTCTTTCAAACACTTCAGAAGCTGAGAAACACACAGCAATTGCAGTGACTCACTGCCTGTGTCTGATGGAGAGTGATATATAATGGCAGTGTGTGAGAGGGTGTGCGAATCTGCTGCTTAAATGTGAGATAAAATGGCAGAGTGTGTGACTGTGTGTATGTGAGAAAGCTGAGAGAGCCGAAGATGCTCTTGTGTTCGAGAGAAGGTGGGCGAATGAGAACCTGGTCCTCTATATTAACAAAGCACTCAAGCACAGTAATAAACAAAGATCTAACAATCTAACACTGATTTTCTAAACCTAAACCCAATTCAAAGAAATATCTGTTTCCTCATCTTTTGATTTGCTACTTACTGTTCATTCAGGCCAGATTAGGAGATATCTATCTACCTCACGCACACGCGCACACACACACACACACGCACACGCAAACACACGCACACACACTCACACACAGAGAGAGAGAGAGAAGCAGAGCAGAGCAAAGAGCAGAACCACATAAAGGACCTTTAACTAAAGTTCAACACTCATCGTGTTAATTAAAGTTGCAGTGTTACATTTAATTGTGAACACAATAAAGACTAGCAGGACTCAAACACAATATAATATATAAAACTAGGGAAACATGATCACATGAATGGAACAAGAAATAAATACGAGTGATAATGTGCATATATAGGGAGAATTCTTTGGGCATCTTTCACAATCATGTTGTTCTGACATTTTTACATTTTATAAAAAGACATTTCTTTTAAAGGGATTTTTAAACTCATTTTAACTTGACGAATGTAAATGACTCTGCATAGCAATTACATTTACTCTGTTTTCTGCTTTTATTCATTCTGGTAATAAACTAATATTGTGTTGAGGTTTCTTAAAGAGCAGTATGAGATTTATTAAATACAATGTTGACATTTGAAATGACAGAAATAAGGATTTAAATAAATAAATATGTCAGGTTCTGGGCTTCAGTTGACTTCTGTTTACTTTTTATGCATATTGTTCATTTTTAGTTTAGTTTGGTTTGAGAATATACTTGAGTGTTCTCATATTTGGTATGATTGTATCTCATTTAATATGTGTTCTTATCTTCTCCAATAAATTCCTGCGCTTGTTATGTCTTGATTTAAACTAGTTTATAGTCCGCCTGTGGCCGTGTCTGGCAGTGTTTTGGGTCACCTCACCGTTTAGGTTTTTGTCGTAGTTCTCCTTGTTAACTAAAAGTAGTATTTAAGGCTTTGTCTCCTTGTCTCTGTGCCATTGTGACTATATCACATCTTTGACAGGGTTACTCTCTGCTTGCATTTACAGTTTTTTAATTCCTTTTTGTGTTCCCATTTTCAGGATTTTGGTCAACTTTAGTTGTTTAAATAACCTTAACATATTAAATAATAATCTTAACATATTATAAAAATGGTCCCTATTTGTTTTGGAAATGTGATCTCTAGTTGCTGCATATTACTTTGTGTAGTTTTTTTTTATTTACATCAGATTAATTTTTAACCTTTTCTTTTTCTCATCTTGCTCTTTTCAAAGGCAACCCTGTGAAATCCTCAGAAGATCGAACATCACGTTCTCTCACTGTAAGAGATTTGTCAATCTATGTTTGTTTTAGTTTATGTTATTCTCATTGCTCGTGGTTTCCCAGCAAACATTAGGACGTGCAATGCTCGTCCTTTCAACGTCATTTCGCGAGGTGCAGTCTTCGGCCAATAGCGGTGCAAATTAGGAATCCAGATGATGTCACTGACATCTTCTGTCGGTGATAATACAAAACTCCTGTAAAACTATTGAACAACACTCAATGGTTTGAGGGAAAACAATCTTCTGCTCTTTTCCAGTTGTTTGTAGCACACATGACCTGTTGGGAAGAGAAAAGAACATTTTTAATGAAATAATATATTGTGATTACATTAAATAAGGATACGATAATGTCCCATAAAAGAGTGAATGACTAGAAAATTGTACCACAAAATAGTTTTTATTGTAGTAGTTTATTTCACACACTAATGGCACTATTTAAATACAGATTTTAAAATCTTTCATTAAATGTTTTCATGCATTAATTCATTCATTCATTGCATTATCAACTTTACATTTTGAAGGAGAGTGTGAGCCATGAACAACTGAGTATAGAGGTCCAAAAATCTAGAAGATAATGAAGAAGACATGTGCTTATCTTTTGAATTCACACTGTGACAGAGCTGGATGGGACCATCAAGGTCCCACAATAAATAATTTATGATAAACATTGTAGCTTCTCTATCTGTGATCAGGGCTCAATGTAAATGTTATGAATTGAGAAGAAATTTTTTCATTCATTAGAAACCTCTCCTCCCCCAAAATTGAAAACTCGATAGACATCATTTAATTTAGAAAATACAAGATCTAAGAGCTCAACAATAAATGTATTCTTGCTGTAAATATTCAAAATTGAATTACTTTCTACTATTGAATGTCAACTTTTCAGGGTAAGTATTTTAACATCGAATACCTATATAGTTTTTTGTATAAATGAGAATACTGAATCAATACAAGTTATCTGCAAATGTATTCTGAAGAACGTGAGGTCACGTCGTTACAACGTTCTCCATGGTCTTAAACAGTAACGTTATTTGAGGACATGTTCATGACGGAGCAGGAAAGTTAGGTGAAATTACAAAAAAGGTAACTTACCTCGACAAAATCACTACATTTCATAAAGTCTTCACAAAGTAATGTCAGCGTGACCAAATGGTGACTAACTGATGGCGTCGACATAACGTTCTTTGTTTGCTGGGTAAAAGTCATCATCTATAAAAGCTTCAGGGCTAACAACAGTCTTGTTAGTGGTTCAAGCAAGCTGATTCTATTTCGGAATGCTTTCCTTCCCCCTCTAGACCAGAGCATCTCAACCTGCACAGGTTAGTTCCTGTGGTACAGTGATCTGCTTTAGCAATTGCAGATGCAGATTGATATCAGAATAACAAACACGTCTGGAGTGCTTTTTCTCCCAGAAGCTCCTACCTTTTTTGACAAGAACAACCTTTCTTTACAACAGTTATTTACACAATTAAGAAGCTGATTTCATCTCTCTGTTAATCTCTGCAGAAAGGCAAGGTGAAAGATTCAGCTATTCCTAATCAAAGCCGTTCGATAAGAACCAGAGCCATTCAAAAGAAAAAAGAGCAGATTGAAGAGGTAAAACAAGTTTTTCTTCTGATGCTTTTGGGTCACAAGTGTTGTTTCAGAATAATCATTACTGCACTCAATCATAAAATTCACAGTATGGTACAATCCACAGAAAAGTACACATTTGAAGACTATTAAAGTGAGAGAAAAGAGCTGTCAATAATGCAGAACAGTACATGAACATGTTATCTCTACACTAAAGTGCAATAGGGTGATAGTATAAAAAATAGTATAAAATGGAAAACAATCCTACTATACTCAGCAGGACATGATATCTTGAGGACCAGCGTAAATATCTACAATATTGTCAGGACAAAAACCTTGACGGATCAGTATTATGGCCCCTTTTCGTTTGCAGTGTTGGAATTTTTTCTAGCTCTGCCCATGTTTGGTGGAATCTTCAGATATTAATTGAAAGGCGAGGGTAGACAGGTGAGAAAGTACATTTCAAAGCAATTCAGCAATAATTTGTAAGTACTTAGGCTGCTAGCAGTCTAGTTTATATGACAAAAATGAGAATGTTGAAAGCAAAGAAGAAAGGAAGTTGGAAAGAGTGTAGTTGGAAAACCAGTCAGCTCTAGAGTAAGTTGTTGTTATTAATCCGCCACTTTAGCTTATATTAATATTTAGAACTAAACTTAATTGCGAATGTTGTCACTTAAATGACATTTTAAGTTCTACATTAAGTAATCTCAGCTCCTGGTAGCTGATGGATCTTCAGTATAGGATTATTAAAAAGAGTGTTTGACAAACTCAAATCTTCAACTCAGTTTTATTCAGGCTTGTTCTGTTTTATGCACTACGTTCATTGCAGATCTTTAACCTCTTTATATTTTATTCCATTTTCAAGAGATTATACTGCAGAGCTCATGATGTGATGACTCAGATACATGCGGAATGATAATTTAACCCCCTGGCGTGCGCACACTCACACTCACTGTCGCTATGGTTACCAGGGATGAGGCAGTAGGTGCTATTTTGAAGAGATCTGGCAATATTTTGCAGCGCAGCACACCCTGTATACACCTACATCCTCAACAGAACACCCTGTAAAGAATAATCATCTTTTAATCCAACATGAATCTACACACGCAAACGATCAGTTTGAGCACTCATTAAAATAGAATTGATAAATAAAAACACTGTAAAGAACTTTTATTAGTTTAAAATTGTTCTACAATAACTGTTCGTTTATGCACTTAAATATACCACACAGTCTCCGTTGAGTTCTGAAGTTAAAAAACATACACCGTGTCTTTAAAAGTCACAACAGAATGGAGAGGTGATTTTTCTTATGTTATGATTTTTCTTGAGAATTGTATAAATGATCATAAAGGGACTGTTCTGTTGTGTGACCGTGTCCTTAAGGGACTGTGTTGATAAGGTATTTGTTTTTCTCAATGTGTTGGAATAATCGTCACAGGTGTATCAGAGAGACTGTGATACGTTCAGCTTGGTGGTGAAGATGCTTTTGGCTAAGGAGCCATCCCTGGAGAAACACATCAAGGCATCTCTTCAAGAAAACCTGAAAGATATAGGCAAACGCTGTATCCAAGCCATGGAGTGTTTCATACAGGAGTACGATTTCACAGAGAGAGGAGGTCCAAAGCTCAATGTCTGAGGTAGAGGAGCCTCAAGCAATTACATTTTAGATTTATAGATCACAAATGCTGGAGACTAAATCCTATTGTTTCAACATTTATCTTCAAAGCATATTTCACCATTGTTTCCATTTATTAGTGTGATGGAAAAACCTTAGGGCTTTTACTGTGCGTGATGTCCAGAGAGAGTACCATGATCTTTGTTCTTACGCTCATTGTCATAAAAAAGTGATGACAATTATCTTAGAAAAAGAAATAAAACTCCTTGCTTTTAAGTTTTTAGATGTTTACTCCTAAAAACAAAATCGATTTAATCAAGTGTTCGAATAATTGGATTGTGCTATTTATCAAAACCCATCTATGATGAATATGAGCATTATTTAAAAACCAAAGCATTTGAGCTCTGAAAGTTTCCGTGTTGTTTAATTGTTGCTTTAGATCTTATAAGTCAAAATGTCAGGCTTTTTTTTTGTTTCTTAAGTCACCCTTCTTTAATGGAATATAAACTACCAGTTTTTTTTCTGAGTGCTATGTATGCACACATACACTATATTCAAATCATGTGAAATAGGTTTGAATTCTAAACATCCATCCTTTTATATGACTGTGCAAATCCATGTACTGCATTTTAAATAAATTGCTATTGACCGGGATTTTCTTTTAATTAAACATCAACATGGAAACATGTTTTTATTTAGTTTTAAAGCTGGCAAATTCACCATTGCTGTCAGTCGTAGTCTGCACGCTACCAGTCACCCTGGTTGTTTAGGTTTTACTGTTTGGAGTTCAATGCTGTGTGAAAAACTGTCTACAAGTTCTTTGTCGTTAGTTGTTTACTCTCCTGCCATTTGACTCTTTTCAGTAGAAATGATAGCGACTGAAACTGAATGGATGTTTTTGAAGTTAAAGCTTATTTACATAGAAAGACAGCAAAGATGGTTATATTTACACTCTTATTCAATCAATCACTCTGCCCAATTAGAGACCAGCTTCATTTGCTGCTCCTCAATGCCTTTAAAGATGTGCCGGTCAATTTAGATTGAATATTTTTTTTTACATTCAGGCGATGATCAAGCCTCACTCAGACATCGACGTGGTGTAAATGCTGAGAATGCACTCTGGTCACATGCAGCCTCTGTATTCCACTATAAGCCATCGTTCCACAGGAAATTGGTTAATTTGTGTTAAATAAAACGAACAGGTTTTATTTTCAAAAATGAATTGCATATGTTAACATTTTGATTGATCATTTTAGGAGCATTTTAGCTAAAACTGATTTTCCAAAACACTTAAGGACCCATTTACATTCTGCTAAAACCTATGGGTGCTGTCGTGCTGAGAGCTATGTTATAGAAGTTGAAGATTGAACGCCACAGTGAAACCGAACAATTTCACGAATGCTGAACTAGGCAGTGTATTGCAAAGGCTTTTGGCCATCCAAAAGAAGAGACCCCCAGTTAGTTTTTCTGAGCAACTTGCTACATCTAAAGAAAGACTTTCTTCTTTATCTCAGTGATTTGATTTTGAAATGTTCAATCACTCAAACCCATAAAAAAGGGGATTAGTCGCAATTAATTAGTTACTTTTTTATCAATGACAGCACTGATGGGGATCAAATGTTTCTCTTAAACTTGTGCAAACCCGTTATACATTTTCCAAATGCATTTTCTGCAGAAATGTTTAATGTTCCGCCACTCATGGTTGATTTAAACCAATTGCTTCTTTCCCCTTAATTACATGCGACTATGTCATACAATTATATTTCATTCATTTAGATTTGAATTCCAGCTGTATCCAGAACTAAAAGTCTTGAGTGTCTGTTGAAGTAGATTTTTTTAATTCAGATACATGACATGAATGAGTGATTCACATGCAGTCATCACAGCCTTCGACACTCGAGTACGATCCCAATAATCCATATGAGGATACAAAATATAGAATTATTTCTGACAAAATGTACAGACCTTTTACAGTACATCATTTGTATTTGTTCTAGGTACTATTTACAACAGATATTTTACCAGCTGTAAAATACAGAATATTGCCTTTAAAACTATAACCAACATTGGTCAGGAAAATAACCATTTCAAATGTATTTTAAATACAAATAAAAGACCAGTTGAAACCATGAAAAGCACATTTTAGGAAACTATTCAGAACAATCAATAGGAAGCAGCACAGGGATTTTAGAAAACAGTATTGCACAAAATCTTATCACAAAGTAACGGAATAAAGAGAGTGTGGCCTTGACAAGAAAATTCACTCAAAACAATTCGTAAAAGATGTAGCGCAGAGGAGATTGTGCTTAAAAAATCTGTTATAACTGGTAATTAAGAAATGATTCCTTTTTATTCAAACTCTAAGAAAATGACTAATGACAGGGATTTAAATTTTAAAATGACAAATGTAATAAATTGTTTAAGCTAAGTGCACATACATTTATCACTTTTTCCCTTCCCTAAATGACGCTTTAGAACTTATTGCACAAGTTTCTATATAACAAACTCATAATCTCAGCAAATTTCAATATATCGCATACTGTTGAATGAAATGTTCGATAATACTTCTCTTTACTTTACAACCTCTAGTTAGAGTAAACACTGAATTTCAGCTCATTACACATGATCCATAAAACAACTCAAACATCCTCAAATTGGATTTAACAAATGATGAATATTCGAGAGAGCTCTTAAAGACCTCAAAACAATGTGATCATTTGAAAGCTCTGTTCAATGTCATAGAAAAAGAAGGATTTATAATGAATCTCTTGTTAAACATAAGCGAGGCAGATCCTGTGTTACTCTGATTCAGAGGAACTCAACCCCTGTAGAGCCACTGTTCTGGTAAACTTGACCCATCTTAGAGTACTTTGTGCTGCACTCAAGCGTGGCTCAGGTGGAAGAGGTGGAGCAGTGCATGAAAACTAACATCATTAACGCTTCTCAAATGCAGAAGTGGAGTTTTTATTTGGGCAGACAAATAATAATAGTAATAATTATTCAGTCACAAACATCCACCAAACACACTCCACCAGTCACACACATCCACCAAACACACCCCACCAGTCACTCACATCCACCAAACACACCCCACCAGTCACTCACATCCACCAAACACACCCCACCAGTCACTCACATCCACCAAACACACCCCACCAGTCACACACATCCACCAAACACACCCCACCAGTCACACACATCCACCAAACACCCCCCACCAGTCACTCACATCCACCAAACACCCCCCACCAGTCACACACATCCACCAAACACACCCCACCAGTAACACACATCCACCAAACACACCCCACCAGTCACACACATCCACCAAACACACCCCACCAGTCACACACATCCACCAAACACACCCCACCAGTCACACACATCCACCAAACGCACCCCACCAGTCACACACATCCACCAAACGCACCCCACCAGTCACACACATCCACCAAACACACTCCACCAGTCACACTCATCCACCAAACACACCCCACCAGTCACACTCATCCACCAAACACACCCCACCAGTCACACTCATCCACCAAACACACCCCACCAGTCACACTCATCCACCAAACACCCCCCACCAGTCACACACATCCACCAAACACACCCCACCAGTCACACACATCCACCAAACACACCCCACCAGTCACACACATCCACCAAACACACCCCACCAGTCATACACATCCACCAAACACACCCCACCAGTCACTCACATCCACCAAACACACCCCACCAGTCACATTCATCCACCAAACCCAACCCAATAGTCACACATATCCACTACACACCCCACTAGTCACACACATCCACCAAACACACCCCACCAGTCACACTCATCCACCAAACACACCCCACCAGTCACACTCATCCACCAAACACACCCCACTAGTCACACACATCCACCAAACACACCCCACCAGTCACACTCATCCACCAAACACACCCCACCAGTCACACTCATCCACCAAACACACTCCACCAGTCACACTCATCCACCAAACACACCCCACCAGTCACACTCATCCACCAAACACACCCCACCAGTCACGCTCATCCACCAAACGCACCCCACCAGTTACACTCATCCACCAAACACACCCCACCAGTCACACTCATCCACCAAACACACCCCACCAGTCACACTCATCCACCAAACACACCCCACCAGTCACACTCATCCACCAAACACCCCCCACCAGTCACACACATCCACCAAACACACCCCACCAGTCACACACATCCACCAAACACACCCCACCAGTCACACACATCCACCAAACACACCCCACCAGTCACACACATCCACCAAACACACCCCACCAGTGACTCACATCCACCAAACACACCCCATCAGTCACATTCATCCACCAAACCCAACCCACTAGTCACACACATCCACCAATCACACCCCACCAGTCACACTCATCCACCAAACACACCCCACCAGTCACACTCATCCACCAAACACACCCCACCAGTCACACACATCCACCAAACACACCCCACCAGTCACACTCATCCACCAAACACACCCCACCAGTCACACTCATCCACCAAACACACTCCACCAGTTACACTCATCCACCAAACGCACCCCACCAGTTACACTCATCCACCAAACACTACCCACCAGTTACACTCATCCACCAAACGCACCCCACCAGTTACACTCATCCACCAAACACTACCCACCAGTCACACTCTTCTACCAAACGCACCCCACCAGTCACACACATCCACCAAACACACCCCACCAGTCACACACATCCACCAAACGCACACCACCAGTCACACACGTCCACCAAACACACCCCCCAACAGTCACAAATGTCCACCAAACACCCCACCAATCACACTCATCCACCAAACACACTCCAATAGTCACACACAACTATACAGGGCAATGTGGGTGAAGTGGCTTGCCCAGGCCCACAAAGGCAGAATGGACCTGGTGAGGATCGAACTGTCAGCCTTGACGATGAAAGTATAGGAGTAGAATAAATAAAAAAATATATCATGTTCATCTGGGTAAAATCCACCATATAGCATAAAAATCGGCATATGTTTGAAAGGGTTTCTTTATTGTTTATTGCAATGCGGTCGCGTTATTGTGACACAAGGGCACTCCAGCGTGAGGCGTAAAAGTCTAGGGTAAAAGCCTCCACTTCTTTCCATCTGAGTGTGTAAGAAGAAGAGGCTAATGTTGTATTAGCTTGACTGACCACTTGAGGCTGGTCGCAGCAGTGAGCAGTTTCCCATTAACATCCATGTTAAGCACTTGTTTTTTTACATTCAAAATAAATACATTTAATTTCTGCTCACAATAGTTTTTTTATATAGAAGTTTTAAAATGTCGAAAATTATAATTTCTTTTAGTTTTGTAAGTACAAAAAAAATCTAAAAAGTTTCACAAGTACAGTGTGCTAGTACTATATTATTGTAAGTTGTAAATTTTGAAAAACCAGTGGTCTATAATAGTTTACAAGTTATAAATACTTTTACAGGTCAGAATAAGTCAATATAAAATATTATAAAATAATAAAGACAATAACTATATAAATAATCGCTAGTTTTATCTAAGTAGATTGAAATAAATCTACTTCTGCTTATATACGCTGTGGAATGCAAATTCTTGCAGCAATGGGGCTCGATGCCCATTGGTATTTTAAAGGCATAGAGTTAAACTAAGTCTACTTCCAGGGCATTCCCATAGTCGATCCCTATTCAATTAACACGGGTTACACAAGTAACCATAGACAATTACATAATAAGGGTTCATGCAATATCAAAAAGTGCAAGTGATCACTTGGCCAGATATGGAGTGACCCATACCAGGAATTTGTGCTCTGCATTTACCCGATCCTGGTGTACACACACAGCAGTGAACAAACACACCGTGAACACTCACCCGGAGCAGTGGGAGCCATGGTTGCAGCACTCGGGAAGCAGTCGGGAAACTGGTGCCTTGCTCGAGGGCTCCACAGCTGTGGTTGTGGAAGATGGGAGAGTGTGTTTCATCACTCACATCACCTTCAACTCAGTGGATCTGGGGATCAAACCTGCAACCTTTTGATCACAAGTTGAGGTCCTTATCCACCAGACCAAAACACCAGTAATGTATGCACATCAGTAACATTTGCACACCAGTAACGTTTGCTGTACATACTTAATAACAGAAACCTAAAAAAGATAATTAACAGTAAATAAGGTTGTATGATCCAAGAAAAGCTCTGACATGGCTTTGGAAAAGGATGGGGATGGGAGGAGAACAACTGAGGAGGACCTGGACAATAATACATTTCCTGGGGCCCTGAGACATACCTAATTCATAAGTTCTCTGTAATAAATAATAATTTGCATCTTCATTTAAAACTGATTCGTGTTTGAGACTCAACTAAAAGGAGGAAGAATGAAGAGCGAGTTCCTTCAGGATTTAGACCAGAGATTACCTTTTGAGTACCTCTGGTCTAAACTGTGCCGCACTGTGGCTCTTCAGGGATTGAGTTTAAGAACCCTTCACTACAAGGTGTTAAAGTCAACTAAAACTACCATCATCTTTGATCCCTTGACACATTACTTTCAAATGGATATCAAGTGTGTTTGGACAACAAAACTTTCATGAACATGAAGTTGAGGATAATTGATAACATGGTTATGTACTATAGAGCAAGATGGCACTGTGAATGTCTGTGGCTGTACCAAATTACTGGCTGACGAGAGACAGCTCCCACAGTTACATACTTTTCTTTGACTTTCTTACAGAGGCAACAAACTATCAGCCAGTGTTGTGGTGTTCACCAGAAATGAATCCAATAGACTCTAAATCTGAAGCAAAGGCTGGTACATTGTGATGCCTGTTTTACAACAGATAACAAAGCTATCATGACAAACACTTTAAATAAAAGAAATGTACGAATGTGTTCACATACAATAAAAGCTAAGCGAGCCACCAATAAATGGAAGAAACCTTTCAGTGATGGAACTCTGGAGTTTTAACGGTCAGCATATTGCATTTAAAATGCTCTTTAACATTGTGCACAATAGGAATCATACATTCCACTCAGACAATAATAACCATTCAAGAATTGTAAGTTATTTTTCAAGGCTCCAAATGCAAACAGACTTGAAATGTACCTGCTATAATTTCTCACTCTGTCCCTCTCCCTCGCTCTCTCTCTCACACACACACACACACACCCCTACACAAACTCTCTTTTCTCCTTGTGCTTATGAAATAATGCAGTTCTTGCTCTTACGGCGCTTACATGAGTGTAGTTGTGTGTGTCCACTCATAAGTGTGGGACTGTCGTAGTAGCGGAGTGAGACTGGCCGAGGAAACACTTCACCAGGAGGGAACCCACTCTCCTCTGATGTCTCAGAAGATGATGAGCAAGTTGAGCAGGATTGATCCTGGTCCTCCAAATGCTCTCCAAACCTCCCCACGTAGATGCCAGTCCGATGCACTCCAGGGTCCTGCAGAGCGAGATCAGAGGTTGTCCTAGGGCAGGGCCTAAAGAACTGCTGTGCATACCCATAGCTCCTTCCAGAAGGATTGTGGATAAATCTTGATGGTGTTGGTCGCTGGAGGTCACTGTGGAGCCTATGCGCCCTACCGTCATGGAAACTTTCATTCTCAGAGGCTAAATGTAGGGCGTTATCTGAGCATGAGCGCCGAGAACGATGGGAGAATCTGTGTGCTTTATGACTTCTACGATGGAGTCGCTGCCGAGTGGCTCTGGGAGACTCCTGTGTTTGACATCGTCTTGGCCTTAGGGCTTGAACATTTATGTCCTGCGCACAAGGAGCTTTAAACGGGTCCTGGAAGCTCTGATCTCTGGG
This sequence comes from Danionella dracula, assembly GCA_900490495.1. Taxonomy (NCBI): domain Eukaryota; kingdom Metazoa; phylum Chordata; class Actinopteri; order Cypriniformes; family Danionidae; genus Danionella; species Danionella dracula. The sequence goes on from UELW01000334.1 coordinate 16,263,404, forward strand.
TGAGTTCCAGTACAATGGTCCAGGAAAGTGGACTTGTACAGGCATCCCGAAACCATTCCGAGGTCTGGGTACAGAGCTCAGAGACTCTGAGCTACGGAAAGGTGGCCCAGAGGAGTTTAACATCCCCACTGTACCTCTATCAGGAACATTGACTGCAGAATCTTTGCTTAGATCAGGCATGGAGAATCGAGAGAATTGCTCTTGTCGTCTGGTGTTTCCATCAAGAGAGTTTCCTGATGAAGACAAGTAATAACTATTAGAGGTGTAGAGGCAAAGACATTCTAAAATTTTTGTTCTAAAGAGTATTATGGTAGCTGGTCAAGTTAAAGTCATGCTTACCAGTAGTGAAGGACATGACCAATGAATCAGTAGAACCTCTAGGTGTTTGTTCCAAGGGTGTAAGCTCACCAAAGCCTGTCCCAAATTGCCGTCTGCTTCTCAATAATGGTGGGCGCATCTCTCGTGGAAAGCCCTGCACACTAATACTACGCTTATCCAGAAGTCCAGAGTTCCGGCTGGAGGCCTCACTGAAGCTCATCTGGGTTCTGAGTTTAGGAGCAGGAAACTCTGGCTCCTTGGGTTGATGCATCCAGTTTTCATTGAAGGAATGTCCTCTTAGGTTCCCAATGACTGGGGGCTTCTTGGCATTTTCTCCAGGTGGTTCTTTGGACCAGAGTTTGGGGCCACATATGACTTTTGAAGGCTGACTGGGGGAAGGAGGGAAGGCTGTATGCAAGGTGCTCTGGCTCCTCAGTAGATGAGGGTTTTGGGACATGGAGGAGTCTCTCTGAGCCTCATATGAATACTGCTTGTCCCGTACCTGATTTAAACTTGGTGAGCGGATTGGCGTTCTGTTTGGGGTTCTGTTTGGGGTCCTATGGGGTGTTCTTGAGGGTGCCGGACTGGAAATGCTAAGCAAGTCCATTTTAATACCCAAAGGCTCTGGATCACCAGGGAGGGATGTAGGGCCAGAAGGAGGTTGTCGCAAGCTTTCACTCGTTGCTCTGCACCGGTCTTGGGTGACACGGGCACAGTGGTGGGACCGCCGAGACCGACCACTCTGGAATGCGGAGTCAGATGAGTCCGAAAGTTCAGCCTCATCCCCCTGGCTGCAGATTCGGGAGCAGTAGATGGAGCCTTGACGTGGCAAGAAGGGCCGCCCCAAAAGAGATTGGCGGCATTGAGCACAACTGAAGCATTGTTCTGTAGCATGCCAGTGTTTACCCTCATAAGCCATCTGGCCCTGGTCTATGCCTAAAAACACAGAGACAGCGTACACAACAAGTAATGAACCCCCAATGGACACCATAATCATCAAACACACAAAAAAAAAAAAAACATAATATCACACACTATTACCATCATCGCAGAATCATTAGCACTGAGAAACTAACACCCAAGAACCGATAGATTTGCCCAAATGTTGCTTCCTCACCAATATGTTCCCCACAGGCCTGGCACGTCTGGCCAAAGAGCCTCTGGAAGCAGAGACAGCAGTGAGGTCGCCCTTGATTCATGATATAGCGCTGCCCACCAAGAGGAGCCTGGCATTCACTGCAGCAGAAGTGCCCCATGTGCCAGTGTTGGCCCTCTGCCTCTGTGCACTCCTCTGCAAAAATCAGCTGAAGAAAAAGAGAGCTACTGTTGTTAACAATAGCAGATGAAATTCTGATAATCATTATTTTTCAATATCAACACACAGAGAGAATGATATAAGCTATCAACAAAAGGAAAAAACAGTGCAAGTTATCAGGGTCCTTTTTTGTGATTTAGTTTATCAAGCCAGTGAGGTAATGCTTCACTATCTATTAGGGGGCTTGAATGGTTTTATGAGTTTAACAGTATGCCTGGATGTAATATCACCTCATCGCAGTGAGAGCAGCGTGGCTTGAAGGTCTCTGCATGGTGCCGACCACAGTAGATCTTTCCATCCAGACTGAAGTAAATCAGATCGACAAGCAGCTCGGAACACACCGAACAGGTGAAACATTGAGGATGCCAGCAGAGACCCATCCCAAGTCGAGGGGCAAATACTGCAAGCTGTCCACCAACCAGGGCATGTCCACACTGAGAAAGGTGGTCAGAGTTGGTGAAACAATGTAAGTACTTAAACAAGTCTCAGCTAACTGTGTTGAAATTTCAATCTTAAGAAAATAACCAGCTTAAACTCTGTTTTGCAACATAGTAACTAGTTTTTATCAGTGTGTGTATGCATAACCCATTCAGGGCAACCCAAATTGTGAAAAGGCATGGATGTTGCATGATATTAGTGCCCAAAATATTCGTTTGGAAAGATTTATATGTTACACGTTACGTAACATGTATATGCCTCTAACTCATTAATATGGTGAGAACCCATTCTCATTCTTCTGAGCTAGGGTTACAATAGGACACAATCTGTTGTCCATGCACTTGTGTAACTTATTTTGAGGAAGATTGTTACACCTAACGATTATAGTTTTTACACAGGGTAAAATGAAACACGTCTTAACGAGGAACCTTTGGAAACACTTTATAATGCTGATTATATGAAGAAAATTAAATTAATTTATGATGTGTTAATGATGCATTAATGATGAGTTAACATATTAATTATGAACTCATTATATTTGTACATTAACTAATATAGCAATTACTAAATAATGAATTAAGGAAATAATTGATGTATTAATTAATATGACTAATGTACGCTTTTAATAAGTTTACTATTAATTACTATATGGATTAATCAACAAGCCAGAAACACTTTTTTGTCTGTTTTTTTGGACAGGTTTTAAATGTAAGGGAGACCAGAATCTGGAAATAATTCAAGGTCTAATAGTAGAAACAGAGAGTTTTAAAGTTCATCAATACTTAATTTGTTCTAAATTTCAGTCCATGACTCACACTAATATCTTATAATAGGACTCATCCATAGGTACTACAATTTGCAGAGTTCTGTGTAAATCTGTGGCTTTAGATTCTGTCTGACCCTACTCATCTTAGATGAATGGTTAATTAATGCATTAACTAATAATGAATTATCATTGTTACTGAATCTTAAGGTCATGTCCACATATACCTGGTTATTTTGTCAAACACAGTTGTTCTTGTCCTGTTTTTTTAAGCATCCAAACAAGCATGGGTAGAAAAAAACTGTCTACACAAAAATGCTCTTAAATGCTGTAAAGAGTGAATACATCCAGTAGAGGGCAGCAGTAGAGGGTTAATATCAACTCTTCAATCTTCTTTAAGCTCTGATACATTTTACACTGTATATACGAAAACGAATAAGTAACCTTTCCAAAAAAAATCTCCTTTGCCCAAAATACACGCTGCTCTGAATTCGTCTGGATGCACACAGTAACTGTGTTTAAAAAAAGTGTGGTTAGAAAATAACTGGGTATGTGTGAACAGCATCTTAGTAAGAGAGGGTTAAATTTACCTCCACGGTTATGAATTGTTAGCGGAAGATGTTTTGTATTTGATCTGTTCAGTTATTCTACGTTATCAGAGTTTGAATTAACACCCACAGCCTTATGTTTCTACCTGTTGACACAGGGCTCCAGTCACTGTCACTGGCAAAGACCTGACAGTTCCTCTACCCAGATTCTCTCTCTTCCTTTGGTTACTGAAGATCTGCAGCTCACGCTTTTCCTCTTCATCCAAAGAGCTGCAGTATTTAACCTAAGTGCATGGATCTTACATCAGTATCAAAGATTTGACAATGACCACTTTCGTTACGAACACTTGTAAACGGAGGTGCATGCATGTATAAGTGAATGGATGTCGACTCTGACCTCATTGTCGTGTGGAGGCAGCTGCTGCAGCAGCTGTTTCATGCGATGCTTTTCCCCAATACTGTTGACATAAGGAACTTTCTCTTCTGGGAAAAACCTATAATACTGATGAACCTGGAATCACACAAAGGAACTCATACGCTACAATAATTCTACACAATGATGATCTCTATTGTAATAATGGGAAGAGAACACATGTTTAATTGAAGTCACGTGAGAGAACATCCACGGCGGGGTGTGCATGTGGGGATCTCTGTATGTGAGATTGTAGTCAGGTTGCAGGTTCATTGTGTTACATGAGCCATTTCCTTTCCATCTGTAGAATATTCTCTCACTTACAGATTCCTCATCTGTTCACAGCCATGAACCTCATTATTTAAGTCTGAAGAATAACCACATTCCCTTTCAAATAAAAACAAATAAAAACACAATATTTGCTTTCATGTTGAAACAACTAGCCAAATTTATAACAATGGTCACCCCCATACACATTTCCCCTGTTCAGGTATTCACTGTTGTTGTTGGGCTTAGAATGATCTTCACACCATTTTATCCTTTGGGACAGAACACACTGTTAGGAATATGACTGATGAGTTCTAAGTTTTGGAAGAAAGTAATGTATGGTCCTCCCTGAGTTACATTTATGGATTTGGCAGACGCTTTTGTCCAAAGCGACTTACATTAGGGGAGAGACAAAATGCAATCTGTTACACCATCAACGTCTATCTCAGCTTCTCATAATAGAAATTGCATCAACTGATCAATAAACCAAAGCAGTGAGGGAGTAGAGGAAGAAGATAAAGACAGAGGAGGAAAAAAAAGTAGTTTTTTTATAGTAGGTGCTCCCTGAAGAGAAGAGTTTTCAGTTGCTTTTTGAAAGCTGTTAGTGTTGCTGCTCTCCTGACTGGATCAGGAGTTTGTTCCACCAGCCAGGGACAGTGAGAGAGAAGGTTCTGCTAAGAGATATTCTACCCTTGTGGGATGGAACCACGAGTCACTGTTCCTTCTCTGAGTGCAGGTTTCTGGAGGACATGTATGAGTGTATGAGCTCATTGAGGTAAACAGGGGCTGATCTGGAGATAGTTTTGTATGCCACTCCAGATTCTCCCAAGATTCCATCCACCATCTGGTTGTCCTTAAGTCCCTTATCCCCAGGTCTTAGAAGAGTTACAAAAGGTTTACAGCTTGACAACACCAAATGTCTTATGCTGAGGCTATTGGGTCTCACTAGTGATGAGTAATATTTTATTGTAAACTTTACTTGGTCAATTTTTCAATATGTGAGGTTAGCATCCTGAGACCAACATACTGCAGTTGCCTAAGATTAGTCCTGCAGCGTGTATTGAAGCCAGAGATTGTAGGTGTTTCTGACCTGCTCGGGTTGCAGTCCCGGGGGGGCCCAACTGTACTCCTCCAGAGCGCAGCCGGAGTCGTCGTCTGAAGTTGAGTTTCTCTGAAGCTCAAACATGAGCTTCGACACAGTTCGCTCAAGATCCAGAGACATCTCAACAGCTCATAGTTGGTTTCTTCATATCTGCAGAAACACACACATACATGGCATTCAGTTCTCTTGCAGGAAAAAAAAATCTTTGCATGAATTCCTTCCCTCTGAACACAACAGTGTTAAAGAGTTGAGGAATAATAACAGAGACTATGTTGGGAATATCTTGGTCTTATTCACCTAAAAGTAGCAGCTTTTTTCTGTGATTGGTCTTTGTTTACTTTTTCTACACCACATGTAATTTCCTAATTTCCAGCACCTGCTTATCATAATTTATTATGTTTTACTTTTTTAGCATTTCAAGAAAAATCATTGTTAAGTTACGGTATGTTTTTTTAGTGGAATGACGATACAAGAATAAGAATGGGGAACCAACCCACACACTAACAACTGAGCCTGCAATGGAGATAAGCTCAGAACTTTTTCAGAAATAATTTCACCCATGCTTTTGCTGTTCTTCCCATTACGTTGGCTTGCTGCTTTGGGCTGTCCGAACAACCCTGCCTGTACCCCTATTATCCTGCAGCCCTGGTGGCCTCCAATGTCTACCCATGGCTGCTTAATTGTATATGCTGCCAATCAATATTTTGTGCATCTCAAAAACACACTCAGCAGAAGATATCAACAAATTACTTCTGAACTGCTGCTTCAAAGCTTGTTAGTTGAGAAGAAAGAAAAAGTGTGAAAGGAAAAAGATCCTCTACTAACTGCAGCCTTGAGTCTTGTCAAGCCTGTTATCTGTCCATTGAGAATAATAAAAGTTTTCATTTCAGACTAGATACATTTTTATATTTCATTTGGAAAACCAACCACATAGAATCTGGAGGAAGAGAGATAGAAGTTAATAGCCCACGTTGCTTCAAGTACAGGGAGAAATTTTGGATGGAATGTCATTTGCCGTTGTTGGTCCACTGTATTCTTGAAAACCCTATTCTCTACCTAAAACATTTAATAAAGTCCGCAATACCCAGCCTGAAGACATTTAGTAACAGGGAGAATATATTTAGTTGTGTTTGTTATTATTATTCAACGCTGAAGGAACATTTATTTTGAATAATTAACAAATTCTCAATAATCTAGACACGGACACAGTGGCGCTAAAAATAAAAACACTCCTTGTGTTCTGCTTTTTAGTCATTTTAGAAATCTGAGAATTTAAAACTCTACAACAGAACCTTCCACTAATTCTGCACGACACCACAGCGAGGAAGATGTAGTTTATGGCTTCTTTACATTTTTACTCGAAAGCACACGAGGTACATGCATCTTCATAATTGCATTCAGATGAGCTACACACACCAGCACACCAACGTTCTCTCACACTCGCATCTTCATTCTGGCTCTGGAAAACAATGCAAAGGGCTTGAGGAAGACAGTGAGAGTAAAAAGAAATAAGCGCTCCTCTGTTCAATGTGTCAGTGCCATCGTTCTGTCACACATGCACTGTAAAGATGACTGATTCTGTGTGGGTGTGCGAGAGAGAAAATGAGAGTGAGAGAGATGAAAGAGAGAGAGAAAGAATGACTGAAAGATGAAAGAAGGGAGATTGTGATCCGTCACAAACAAAGATTCAAATTGGGAAGGTGGGAGTGGTTCAGCTGTATTGGGAACAGGGTAGTCTCACCTGCAAGTGATCAGGCGGTGGCTTGCAATATGTATTTCTCAGCTATTCTTCAACCAAGAAAGCACCAGTCACTTCTACAAAATGGATTGGCCTCGTATCATACAGCCAGAGCATTCCCAACATCTTTGAGGGGTTCAGATCAGAAGAATTGAGAATTGATTGTAGCCGATACCCCTGCTTCACATTGTAGCCAGTGAAGTCTGCTGATTGTAATGATGCCAATATATCTTAAACACCTTATATCTTATAATATATAGAGAGAGACCTCGGTGAAGGTATAGGTGAAGAGGGATTTTTGAAAACTGGTTTGAATTGATATGTCTTCTTCAAACAAACAAACAAGTTCCAGACTCTTTTTAATGGCAGAAACTTGCTAAATTCTTTTTTAATGACATGAGACAAAAATATGTCATTTAATTATTCTAAAATTGTTTGTTGTAGTGCATGCAAAATGTTATAAAACCTTTTACAGTCTATATTGGCTAAGAAGACTAATATTAAAATTAATTCTATATCTGTTATACTATACATAGATTAGATAAAAACAGTGGGAGAAAATAAATTGTGCTGTAAATAACTTCTTGTGACTTCTCAAAAGAACAAAATCATTTATAAACCAAACTATTTAGAAGCCATCATTTGCTCAATTAAAAACTCATAAACAATTTCGCCATACCATTTCTGAACAAATCTCAAAAATCTCTTGACTCAAATCTCTTGATCTCAAAATCTTACAAAAATTGCTTGCATCAAGGGAGGATGGTTATTATATATATATATATACAGTACGTCTGCGATAGAGTAAGATCAAGACCTCCAAAAGACCGCTTAGAATCCAAAATAAAAGTCTCTTCCCTTCACACACACACCCTGAGACTCCCCATAGAGCAGAACTACTGTGAATGTGTGTGAGGTGATAATTACCCTGAAGACAGCAAGGCTGAAGACAATCCGTTCTATGGGTTTGACAAACAATAGACTGAGATCAAATCACCAGGGCTTGTTTTGTTGATGTTGTTAAATCAGTCCATCACAACAAAAATAACCCAAAAACAACATAGTGAGCATGAAACTATAGGCAGCTCTAAGGATGCACAAACATTCCTGTCAGGATTTTCACACAGTGGGCAAAAACAGATGGAAAGCATCAAAGCAGATCTCACCTGAAACCACCATCTTCTTCATAGACGTTCACTTCAACATGGTCATCTACTCCGTTTACTTTGAAACACTCATCCTTCCTACCAAATGATCACCATCATCATTTGTACAGTTCTATCATATCATCTGAAGCATTCTATCCGGTAGGTCACACTCTTTCTGCTCTCAATCACTGGTCTTCTGAGCGCGAAGCATTAATCATTCACATCAACAGCAGGATTCTGTCCTTTTCTTTTCCAGTCGACGAAGCTTGAGCTCTGGTTGCCATGGAGCTCTCTCAGCCACTGTCTCTGTGGAAACCATTGGCACATCCCAGGGAAAAAAAACTGACGCAGTCATAGGTATAAATGTAGGCTTATTTTAACATACAGCCGCAGATTCATCAGTGAGCAAGTGTAAAATGATGCACAGTATTAACCACCACTCACACGTGATTCACACAATCATTTTCTTAATAATACAGTGAGAGTCTGCATATGTCGATTGTCTTCATCGAACTGTGAATGTGTGTGGGTTTAAAGCATATTTTACAACCAGCTGCTTTCCTGCTGTTTGTGGCGACTGTCAGAGTGATTTTGTTGTTTGAAATCATAAGGTGTTGGTCATACAAATGTTTTGGTAATGGAGAAGTAAGCATCTAAGTAAAGTTGTAAAGTTACTTTAAGCCCAGCACTGTGAAAAACAAATCCAACGAGGAATAGAAAAAAACAGAGAACAAATGTTAGAACTTTGAGGGCACGGACACTGTAAAGAACAGCAGAAACATTCAAAGATACTTTGGACAAAACTAATCATAGAGAATCCATAAACCTTAAGCCAACAAACATCCGTTTATCTATAGTATACAACAAAGTTTTATTTATTTATTTTTGTTTTCTACTGAACTCTTTAGATCACTGTTCTCTCTCCTGATTTTTCTACATGACTGACTCTGGTTTTCACTTAAACAAGTTCCTGAGATTGCCTGTCTAATAAAAATGTTACCAGATCAATCAATAGGGGTCATAACTCGCAGTTAATGGGTCATATCATCAAAAAAGTCTTAAATAGCACAGGCACAGCAGAACAAAACAGGTATTTAAGAGACTACCATCACAGTCACTGGAAAATAGGGACAAAATCTCTAACAACAGTTTTAACACAGGCAAAAGATATAACAGGGTTAATCTCGTCAACCGAAAAGGTGATTAAAAGGTCAGATACACCAGTTGATACATACCAGTCAGAGTCACCTTCTTATGATAAACCCAGATACACCAGAATCCGTCTCTCTAACAGGCTCAACAGATGGTTAGATTATTCATAACTAGGATTATCCATAACATGGTTATCACACAGGCACAAATACACCAGGGTCTGTATAGTCTCGCGTAGCCATACCTTCAGGGAAGGTCTGGGATTTTTAGAAGTTTTTTTGGTCAAGACCAAATGAGGCAGTTGACTGACATGACACACAACCCGTGCCATGTTGTTTCTCATCGCGTCATATTCAGAAGTGTGAAAATGTCACTACATCAACTGACCGGCATGAAACATGCAAAAAAGTAGCAGAAAACAAGAGATAATGCAAAGTTACAAGAGTAGAAAAACAATCTTCTATAATCAAATCGAGGGAGCACACAGCAATTAAATTAATCTTTTTTCAATCGTGTGGCTGAACTTTCACTCTCATTTTTCCTGGAAATCCAGACAAATTTAACCAACCCGATCACAACTTCCTCAATCTTTAAGTGCCTCCCATAAAAATCAGTCAGAGTAACTGTCAGTCACCAACTGACAGTTAATCACTTACAGATCAAAATTGGTTAGTCTCTCCAACAGATAGAGTTATCGGAAAATCAAATATCCACTCCAATGATCTCCAGAAGGAGTCTCTCTTGGAGCAGAATCAAAATATCTTCTGTTTTTAATGGGCTCAATCAGCATATTTTTAATGTCCTTAGCCATGTCCTTTTTTCCCTCTTTGACACTGTGACCACCGTCACCAAGTTTAACTCTTTAACTGCTTTTTCTTTGCACATAATGCATGCCATCTCTTATCTAAAGGTAAACACAGCTTTTCCACAATTGCGTGAGGCTAACTCACTTTTATGTGAAGATTCACACGATATTAAGCTTCTTGTTTTATTTGACAATTTCATCTTGCAATGTTTGCTGTGATATGATCAGCTACGGTTACACACGCTTAGCCCACACCAGCTGCATAAGATTACCATGTTTTCTGAATGTTATATTTCTCCACACATACACACACATAGTAGTATTTCTATCTTAGTAAGGACCTAGGTCATCAGGCAGATCACGGAGAAGAAAAGCTCCTCTCTTGAACAGGAAATATATAACCTTCTACTGGAGAGGACCATGGCTGCAGATCACAAAGGACAAAAGCTCCTCTTTTCAACAGGAAATATATAACCTCCATTTGGAGAGAAACATGGCTGCAGATCGATCATGGAGGAGTGAAGCTCTTCTCTTGAACAGGAAAATTATAATCTTGATCTGGAGAGACATCTGTAACTTATATTTTTCTCCCCGTCTATGGTTTAAGATCGTTATTTCTGGTCGAGTCGCGAATCTAGCCACAGGGGTTTCAAGCCAGTGACTTCTGTGCCGGTCCCAAGCCCGGATAAATAGAGAGGGTTGCGTCAGGAAGGGCATCCGGCGTAAAACATGCCAAAACCAAATATGCAAGTCATCAATTCAATTTCCATACCGGATCGGTCGAGGCCCGGGTTAACAACGACCGCCACCGGTGCTGTTGACCTACAGGGTGCCGGTGGAAATTGGACTACTGTTGGTCAAAGAAGGAGATGAGGGAGAAGGATTCGTAGGCAGAGAGAGAAGAGGAAAGCCAAGAGTATAGGTCTGAGAATAGGGACTCTCAACGTTGGTACAATGACCGGGAAAGGTAGAGAGCTGGCGGACATGATGGAGAGAAGGAAGGTAGATATTCTGTGTGTGCAGGAGACCAGGTGGAAGGGTAGCAAAGTGCGTAGTATTGGAGGGGGATACAAACTGTTTTACTATGGTGAGGATAGGAAGAGAAATGGGGTAGGAGTGATCCTGAAGGAGGAGTTTGTGAGGAATGTTTTAGAGGTGAAAAGAGTGTCTGACAGGGTGATCAGTTTGAAGTTAGAGATTGAAGGGGTGATGTTGAATGTAGTGAGAGGTTATGCTCCACAAGTAGGCTGTAAGCTGGAAGAAAAGGAGAGATTCTGGAGTGAGTTAGATGAGGTGATGGAGAGTATTCCCAGAGGGGAGAGAGTAGTGGTGGGAGCAGACTTCAACGGTCATGTGGGCGAGGGCAACAGAGGTGATGAGGAAGTGATGGGCAGGTTTGGTGTTAAGGAAAGGAATCCAGAAGGACAGATGGTGGTGGACTTTGCCAAGAGGATGGAAATGGCTGTAGTTAACACTTATTTCCAGAAGAGGGAGGAACATAGAGTTACCTACAAGAGCGGTGGTAGGAGTATGCAGGTGGACTACATCCTAAGTAGACGAGCCAATCTGAGAGAGATCACTGACTGCAAAGTAGTGGTAGGAGAGAGTGTAGGCAGACAGAATCGGATGGTGATGTGTAGGATGTTTCTGGTGGTCAGAAAGAAGAGGGGAGGAAAGATGGAAAAGAAGACCAAGTGGTGGAAGTTGAAAAAGGAAGACAGTTGTGAGGAATTCAGACAGAAGCTGAGACAGGCTTTGGGTGGCCAGGAAGAGCTTCCAGAGGACTGGGAAACTACAGCAGAAGTGATCAGGGAGACAGATAGAAAGGTGCTAGGTGTGTCAGCAGGAAGAAGGAAAGAAGATAAGGAAACATGGTGGTGGAATGAGGAAGTACAGGACATCATCCAGAGGAAGAGGCTAGCTAAAAAGAAGTGGGACATCGAAAGGACTGAAGAAAGTAGACAGGACTACAAGGAATCACAGCGTAGGGTGAAGAGGGAGGTGGCAAAGGCCAAACAGAAGGCATATGATGAGTTGTATGCCAGGTTAGACACGAGGGAAGGTGAGAAGGAATTGTACAGATTAGCGAGACAGAGAGACAGAGATGGGAAGGATGTGCAACAGATAAGGGTGATTAAAGATAAAGATGGAAAAGGTCTATCGAGTGAGGAGAGTGTGCAGAGAAGATGGAAGGAGTATTTTGAGGAGTTGATGAATGAGGAGAATGAGAGGGAAAGAAGGGGGGAAGAGGTGAACATTGTAGAGCAAGAAGTTGAAAAGATTAGAAAGGATGAGGTGAGGAAGGCTCTGAGGAGAATGAAGAGTGGAAAGGCTGTTGGTCCAGATGACATCCCTGTGGAGGTGTGGAAGTGTCTAGGAGAGACAGCAGTGGAGTTCCTATCTAGGTTATTCAACAGGATTCTAGAGAGTGAGAAGATGCCTGAGGAATGGAGGAGAAGTGTCCTAGTGCCAATCTTTAAGAACAAGGGTGATGTGCAGAGTTGTAACAACTACAGAGGTATAAAGTTGATGAGCCACACAATGAAACTCTGGGAAAGAGTAGTGGAAGCTAGGCTAAGAAGGGAAGTGGATATTTGCGAGCAGCAGTATGGCTTCATGCCCAGAGCACTACTGATGCAATTTTTGCTCTGAGAATGCTAATGGAGAAGTACAGAGATGGTCAGAAGGAGCTGCACTGCGTCTTTGTGGACTTAGAGAGAGCGTATGACAGGGTGCCGAGAGAGGAGCTATGGTCCTGTATGAGGATGTCAGGAGTGGCAGAGAAGTACGTCAGAGTAGTTCAGGATATGTATGAGAGGAGTATGACAACAGTGAGATGTGCTGCAGGTCAGATGGAGGAGTTCAAGGTGGAGGTGGGGCTACATCAAGGATCGGCTTTGAGTCCCTTCTTGTTTGCTATGGTGATGGACAGGTTGGCAGATGAGGTCAGACAGGAATCTCCATGGACAATGATGTTTGCAGATGACATTGTAATCTGTAGTGAGAGTAGAGAGCAGGTGGAGGGACACCTGGAATGTTGGAGGTCTGCTCTAGAAAGAAGAGGAATGAAAGTCAGTCGTAGTAAGACAGAATACATGTGTTTGAATGAGAGGGAGGGAAGTAGAACAGTGAGGTTACAGGGGGCTGAGGTCAAGAAGGTGGAGGAGTTTAGGTATTTGGGGTCAACAGTCCAGTGCGACGGGGAGTGTGGAAAAGAGGTGAAGAGGCGAGTGCAGGCAGGTTGGAGTGGGTGGAGAAAAGTGTCAAGGGTGTTGTGTGACAGAAGAGTGTCAGCAAGAATCAAAAGAAAGGTGTACAGAACAGTAGTGAGACCAGCTATGATGTATGGGTTAGAGACTGTAGCAGTGAGGAAGAGACACGAGGCAGAGATGGAAGTAGCAGAGATGAGGATGTTGAGGTTCAGTTTAGGAGTGACAAGGATGGACAAGATTAGGAACGAGCACATCAGAGGAACCGCTCAGGTTGGTTGTTTTGGAGACAAAGTCAGAGAAGCCAGATTGAGATGGTTTGGACATGTGCAGAGAAGGGATAGTAGTTATATTAGTAGAAGGATGTTGGAGATGGAGCTGCCAGGCAAGAGGAAGGCCAAAGACAAGTTATATGGGTGTGCTGAAGGAGGACATGAAGGTAATTGGTGCAAGAGTAGAGGATACTGAGGCCAGAGTTAGGTGGAAACAGATGATTTGCTGTGGCGACCCCTAAACTGGGAACAGCCGAAAGAAGAAGAAGATTTCTGGTCGAGTCGCGTTTGATTACTAGTTTTGGTGGAGACTGAGTCTGAGACTGAGTTCTTGTTTGAAGGGTAGATTCACTAGCACGATGGGCTTTAACTGTAAAACTGTAACTCTTTCAAAACAGGATCAGAAAAAACACTTCTTTTAACATTATACTAGTGTTTATTTTACTTGCATTATTGGAATTCTACCTTTAAAATGGTTAAGTACAGGGAAACACTGAGCACCTGCCTCAGTCAGCGAGGCTCCCAGGGGCCTCACAGAGGGAGCTCCTATTTACCCTATCTGATCCTCACTAGAACTTTGTGAAGCGGCTTTGAAAACAACTGCTAATGCAATTAACGTGTGTGTGTGCGTGTGTGTGCGTGTGTGTGTGTGCGTGTGCGTGTGTGTGTGTGTCCACTGTCAAGGAATGCTGCATAAAATAAAAATATGTTCAGAGTAATGTAAAACAATATTAAAAAGTTGAAGAAGTAATAAATATGGGGTTGAATAATGTAATGTAAGTAAGTAAGTGGTATTACCAGCTTTGTGCCACTTACAAAATTATGGAGTGAACAGAGGACGATTTGCATATAGTTAAATTCAAACATGATTTTACTTCAGATTATCTAAAAGGAAGGACAGCACTAATCTCACACGGATGAAGATTGCTACTGCAATTGATCCAAGCTTTAAAGACCAAAAGTTTCTTTACTAAGGGAGCTGTTAATGGCAGAGAGTCCTGGACAACAAGTCACCAAAGAAGAGAAGAAAAAAGTTAAATTGGAGGATATTGATGGTTTATTGCAGGTATGTTGTTTTTATGACAAAACCTGTGTTATAAGATAAACAAAAAAATCAATAAACAATCATATTTTACATTTAAAGTCTCTGTGTCTTCAATTTACATTAATTATTTATATTTTACATTTACAGATTTAAAAAAGTCTCTGTCTTATCATTGCGATTAATTTCGAAAAATTGTGCGATAAATTTGTTACATTATTTATCACGCATATTCAGCCTTCATTATGTAGTTTTCATCTTGCTCATAGCTTGTTTTCTTTAATTGAGAAACCTTCTTAGTTTTATGTAATCAAATAGGGTTTGTATTTTTAATACCAGCATTAAAAACAGAAGGTTTGAAAGAGCGGCCTTTTGGTTCCTTCATTCCAATGGATGTGAAATCTTTCTTGTGTAAAAGTGGAGTTCAAAGTTTCCATACCACAAGTAAACTTGTTTTAAACAAGTAAAAAACAACGGGTACTCGAGAGAACGAGAATGATACAAAGATAGAGAAAGGGCTAAACCTGACTCTCAGAAGCATTCCACCCCTCAATAACACATTTTTCTATAAGCACAGGTAAAAGGGAGATGAAGAAAGGAACATTGTTGTCATGGTAACTATGACTAAGGATTCAAAGGAAGTGACATTGTTCCCTCCAACTGTGATTGGCTTGTGTAGATGTTCTGCCTCCCTGCAGTGCAATCTCTCAAAGCTGTTCATTATTAATATAGATTATTAATTGATCTGGGGGTTCCTCTCACTTATTGAAGGTCAAATTGTGAGCCGATGGGCTTTAAGAGATACTCATCGTTTAGCTTCACCATTACATAAACAATTGATCAAGCTAACTAAGTTGTTTTGTCTTTTCAGTGTTGGAAACAGATGGGTGTATTATTTCAGATCTTGAGCAAAAAGCTCTCCGGGAATGTACTTTAGCACAAGAGCTTTTCACACTGTGCTGAAACCCAGCTTTCCCGTCAATATTAACTCCGTTATATATGTGTGTTCCACATGTGAAAATCCTGCTTTCAGATGAGCTGAAAGGTCCTCTCGCGCACGCGCACGCACACACCACCCACAACATCTCTGAGCTGAGCAAGAATCAAATCTCGCACACCACCCACACCATCCTTCTATGCAGGAGCCAACACTAATCATTCTTCTGAAACGCAAACACACATCCTCATTGTGTTTAAAGCGTGTGGTGAAACACACCTGAGCATCTGCACAAACACAGAGTGACTCAAATGAGTCAACTTCATTGTACCAGCCATAAAAACACTGAGACGCGCGCGAGTCTCAGTGTTTTGGAACCTAATGGATTCAACACCAAACTCTCATTCAGTTTATTAGAAACATTCATGTAAGCATAATCGCACACCGCTCTATAAAACCACTGCGGAAGAGGAAAGCGACTTTAGTGATGACATTAAAAGCAAATTCATAACAGACTCCTGCAACTCAAAAACTACTAACAAAGCCTGATTATTGATCCATCGTACCATTACATAACTCTCTCCCTCTCCCTCTCCCTCTCTCTCTCTCTCTCTATCTCTCAAAAGACAGGTTTATTTACCATTCTTTCTTCTTTTCCAATGAGGGATTTAATGAAAAAAATACACGACTCAAAGTATCAATGTCCTTCATTCCTCTAGAACCTGGAACTTCATCATCCCTCTCTTCCTATCATCTAAAACACCAGAGTGTGTGAATTCTTACCTGCAGGTGTTTCTCCTGGTCTCCTAAAGACGTTTTTATGCAGTCTCTCTCTCTCTCTCTCTCTCTCTCTCTCTCTCCCTCCCCCTCCCCCCCCCCCTCTCTCTCTCTCTCTCTCTCTCTCTCTCTCCCTCTCTCTCTCTCTCTCTCTCTCTCTCTCTCTCTCTCTCCCTATCTCTCTCTCTCCCCCTCTCTCTCCCTATCTCTCTCTCTCTCTCTCTCTCTCTCGCTCGCAGAAAAGCGCGCTCCTGAACCTCGAGTCACCCGGCTCAACCAATCACAGAGCGAATGTACCAGATTTACTTGCAGCATTCAGCCAATCAAATCTCATACAAGTCTTGTATGAGATTAGCGCAGGTTTTCATTTAATAAAAGCACAAAATTGTTTTGACATTAAGCACCGAAACAGTTTATAGAAGAAAGATTAGTTACATGTTGCAACAAGCAGGGAAAATTTTTCTAGGTCCTTTGTTTCTAACTTGTTTATACTGCGGTGGTAAGACACTAAACAGACATCAGAGGGCGCCCTTCCCCAGCTGTAGCTCTGCTGGACTGTACTCGAATTGATTAGATTCTTATGTAACCTTTAGCCTGGGCTTTTCTCTCTGGACTTCGTTTGAATGTTTAAAAGAGTAATATATATATATATATATATATATATATATATATATATATATATATATATATATATATATATATATATATATATATATATATATATATATATATATATATATAGTGTCTATATTATCGTTAGATTATGGGTGACTATTGTGAGTAGAAGGGCTGTGGTATAATACGTTTCTCTATGTAAGAAATTCACTTGTTTGAGACAGTCAAAGCGTCAACTTCAGCATACTGAGCATTTTAAAATCTAAGTTGTAGCCTGACTGTTTGAGCAATCTATTTTGAGATATAATTGGCATCAAATTTGTGGGAAATGTATAAATATGTTTAATTGTATATTATATTATCATGCATCTTGTCATTTTAAACGCTGTCACTTATTTGAAATTATGTTTGTATAAATTGTGTAATCACATATTAGTCTGTTTCTCACTTTCAGTCTAGATAAGTTGTTGGGTTGAGTATGTATTTTATAAGTAAATGGGACTGCACTTTTAAACAGTTCTACATAGTTTTAGTATTATTTCTTCATCAAAAACATTCCTAGAGCAATGTTCAGATTGGTTCATGTATGTCTGCGTAATACGTTAAAAGTATTAATATCGGATGTTTTAACTTAACTATACAGAGTGTTTAGCAGTACACAGCACAGATCGGTATGCAGGTGACTCACTGGTGAACTTGCATTTAATCTAATGTTATGGGACCTAAAAGAGATTAGTAGATTACCGATCCATTTCAAAAAACACTGTATGCTATGATAATTGAAGAAAAAAAAAACTGATTTTTTTTATTATAGTAAACATTACCTTAGGGCAAAATGAAAATGCTGGTCTGAGGGCATGCTCATGTGATATTATGTAAGGTGTTGGCTTTCTAGGAATGTTTTTTGGGATGTTTTTGAGCTACGGAAGGTTTTATCGTTTGTGCGCTGAATTATCGCTTCGTGCCATTCCTGTTTAATGCTCACTAATTATGTGCCTCTGGTTTGCTATCTCCACTAATGCTGGCACGCCCTCCACCTGCCGCCAGTCAGAGCCTCATTAGTTTGCTTCTTAAGCGGTCCATTTTTTCCTAGCTGATTGTGAGGTGACCGTTTGCCTTTGCTGTGCCTAGCCTGTGTGTTCCTTATGTAGAGAAGTCCAGTCTCGAACGCTGTCATTTTGTCCATTTCCGCTGGAGCTAGCTCACCTAGCCTGTTCTCCTTCAACAGACAGCTGCTTCCTGCTGGCGGAGTTAGTTAGAGCCTGTCTCTGCTCTCCCTTGGGACTCAGGGCGCTGGTGTGCTTTCGTCTTCTGTTGCTCTTTATTCCCCCTCGGGGCTGTCTAAGTTGAACTGTTTTGCTCTGCCTCATTTAGTTTAAAGAAAACAGTGGCACATCAGGGTGCCCTCCTGGGTTGATACAATGAAGAACTCCGCGCATCTATATGGACAGGGGAGCAGTTGTTCGCCCAAGTGCTGGATCTCATGGATCAACTTAGCTGTTTGTCTGCCCTGTCTAGCACCACTACTCCTCGAGGTGCCTCCGAACCTCGGGTGAATAGTCCCCCATGTTACTCAGGGGAACCCTCTTTTTGTCACACTTTTCTTACTCAGTGCAAAATAATTTTTTCACTACAACCGAAGTGCGGGCCAGGGTGGCCTTTGTCCTCTTGCTCCTCGCAGGAAGAGCTAGTGGCTGGGGCACGGCTTTGTGAGAGGCAGACTCCAGCTGCTGTCATTGCTTCGCTGACTTCAAGGCCAAGATGACGAAGGTGTTTGACCGCTCAATGGTGGGTCATGAGGCCTCCGGCCTTCTTGCTGCTCTACACCAGGGTCGTCACTCTGTCGCTGAATACACCATTGAGTTCCAGACCCTGTTGGCCAAGGAACCTGCATTGACTTCCCAGTTCCTTGAAGGACTGGGCTCAGCTCTCAAGGGGGAGATCTATGCCTGTGAGATTCCTTGGACACTTGAGGAGTTAATCGAGCTCTCTCTATGCCTGGAGAAGCGACTGTCCTTGCACGCCCAGCTACAGCCATCCTTATCGGCAGCCACCCTAGAGGAGATCTCTCGCCAGGGTTCCGCACCTCCTCCTAGTTTCACCTTCTGGTCGCCTGACTCTGAAGCGATAAAGATGGGAGGCATTCATTTCACTCTCAAGGAGAGACAATGCCGCATCTCTAACAGGCTTTGTCTCTACTGTACCGATCCGAGACATTTCTTCAGATCCTGCCTGGTAAAAGCCCCCACTCGTCGCTAAACCTGGGGCTAGTGGCGGGCGTCTCTTCTTCACCCCGGGGAGAAGCATCACAGACTACTATTCCCGTGACCCTTTGCTGCGGCTCTGTCGTCACTTCCTGCTTCTCTCTACTGGATACCGGCGCTGAGGGCAAAATCATGGACGAGTTCTTTGCCAAAGAGAGAAGAATTCGTCAGCTCCCCCTCACAGAGGCTGTTGGGATCAACGCTCTCAATGGAGAGAAGCTCGCCAACATCACTCATTCTAGCGAGCCGGGGAGTGAGCCTTTCTTTTTTTTTATTTATAAGTCTCCCACTAACCCTATTGTCCTTTGTCATCCATAGTTTTGTTTGAATAACCCTCAGTTTAACTGGTCCAATGGGATTTTTCTTTCTTGGGAACTTAAGTGCCATGGTTCTTGCTTGCTGTCTGCTTCTCCTCCTTTCACTCCGCTCTCTGCCTTACAGGAGGAGATCCCCGCTCTCGATCGGATGCCCCGTGATTACCATGACCTTGCAGCGGTATTCAGTGAGTGTCGTGCAGCTTCTCTTTCTCTGCACCGACCCTATGATTGTTGTATTATGTTGCTCCCGGGGACCACACTACCGAACGGCCGCTTGTACTCCCACTCTACTCCTGAAAGAAAAGCGCTCGAGGAGTATCTTAACCAGAATTTAGCTGCGGGAATTATTGTACCTTATCCTTCCCATGCTGGGGCAGGGATTTTTTTGTCCAGAAGAAGGATGGATCCTTGTGCCCCTGCATTGATTATCGAGATTTGAATGACATCACTGTAAAGAATCGTTATCCCTGCCTTTGATGTCATTCGCCTTCGATCTCCTGCAGGGGGCAACCATCTTCTCTAAGCTCGACTTGCGCAATGCCTACTACTTAGTGCGCATCCGAGAGGGGGATGAATGGAAGAGCGCCTTTAATTCACATTTAGGCCATTTTGAATACAGGGTTCTTCCCTTGGGCCTCGCTAACGCCCCCGCAGTTTTTCAGGCGCTAATTAATGATGTTCTCTGAGACATGCTAAATGTGTCAGCCTTTGTTTACTTCAAAAATATCCTGATCTTCTCTCCCAATCTCGAGACTCACAAATGTCATGTCTGTCACGTCCTACAGCAACTCCTTGAGAATAGACTCTTTGTCAAAGAGGAGAAGTGCATTTTTCCAGTTGACTCTGTCCTCTTCTTTGACAGAGAATGTGATTTCACCATCCTCTATTAAAATGGACCCATCCAAGATCCAGACGGTTCTTGACTGGCCCATTCTTGCCTCCTGCAATACGCTCCAGCGTTTTCTAGGGTTCACTAACTTTTCCCGCCGTTTTATTCGTGGGTTCGGCCAGGTCGCCACCACACTCACAGCTCTTACCTCCGTGAAGACTCGTTTCGCTTGGTCTGAGGCGGCGCAGCATGCTTTTGATACCCTTAAGACCCGTTTTAGTTCTGTACCGATCTTAATTACCCCCGATCCTGATTGTTAGTTCATTATCGAGGTGCGGTTCTCTCCCAAACGAGCGGCTAGTGATGGGAAAGTACATCCCTGCGCTTACTTCTCCAGTCGGTGACAGAGGAGAGAAATTACAATGTGGGTAACCACGAACTACTTGCGATACCTCTGGCTTTAGAAGAGTGGCGTCGCTGGCTTGAGGGCACCAGTGTCCCCTTCGTTGCCCGGACTGACCATAGGTATCTAGAATTAATCCATTTTGCCGAGCATCTTAACACCCGACAAGTGCGTTGGACCCTGTTTTTTAGCCGTTTTAATTTTTCCATCTCTTACCGACCGGGGTCCAAGAACATCAAACCAGATGCCTTGTCCCGTATTTTTGAACTTACTCTGTCACTGCTGAGGCTAAACCCATCCTCCCTTCTGAGAGAGTGGTTGGGGTTGTTTCTTGAGGCATTGAGGTTTGTGATGCACTCTTTAATGCCCCTGTTCCACCTCATGTACCCACCAATCAACTTTTTGTGGTTGACTCAAATGGGGGCACACATCCTGGGGTCCGTAGGACGCTTTACGCTATTAGACAGAGCTTTTAGTGGCCTGGTATGGAAGGTGATACTCGCCGGTTTGTTCAGTCGTGTCCGTTCTGCGCACAGAGCAACTAGTCTCCTTTGACAGACAGCAGCTTCCTGTTAGAGCCGGTCGCTGCTCTCCCTTAGGACTGTTTCTCTTTTCCCACCTCGGGAAGTTGAACTGTTTTGCTCTGCCTTATTTGGATTAAAAAAATAAAGACTGAGAAGCTAAGCGCAATTGGGTCCTCATCATTATTCCTAACATATTACTATTATTTTTTTATATTATTATTATTTATAATGACCTGATGGCAACATTGAAAGGATGGTCTGAGGGCATCATCATGTGATAATAATATTATTTATAATGACCTAATAATCATACTATATTAACATCATTATACATAATGATCTGAGGGCAACGTTATTTAAAAAAATATATTATTAGAATTTATAATGACCTAAGGACAACATCAAAATGATAATCTGAGGGCATCTTTATTATAAAACGTTAATATGTTATATGTATTTCTACCAACAAGTGAAGAAAGTCTGGAGTCCGACTGACAAGAACGAAAGCTGATTGGCTGGAGAAATGTTGTCCTGAGGACGTTGTTCAGAATGATGAACTCAGGATAACAACCACTAGCCAAAATTTGTAATCTTACTTTCTTTTTTTCTTTACTTTACTTTATTCCCATGATATGGCACTTTTAAGAACAGGTAGTAATGTAATGATTTATGGAGTGTTATAGACTTGCATCGATACATACTGATCTGCTGAAGTAGCTGTTGTAGAAAAGCTCTTCTCTAATCCATAAATCCTCTTCATACACCAGCATGTGTATGTGAAACATGCTGAGCAGATCCATAAGGGCTTTTACACCACTCCTCTTTACCACATTCCAGAACACACTGTCCAGGATATTTCTTTTTTTATATTATTATTATTATTACATTAATAACCAGTCATTTTTAGAGGACTTGTGAGGGACATCACAGACCATGTGAGTTCTCACACTCAATGCCATTACCATCACCAATCAAGCACTCACTTCTCTTACTTTGTATTTTGTCTGGTACAGCCTTTTAAAAATATATCTTCTTATGAACTATTAATCATCTAAATATGGACATAAGTTGAGTGAGAAACAAGGAAAGCGGTTCAATGGGCAATGGAAAGCCCATTAATGGCTACAGCAAAAAAAAAAAAGCATAGTGAATTCTGTTTACATTAGTTGTTCTTTCAAATGTCTGCGCCTTTTAACGTATGACCAAAAAAACTGCTTACAGCCGGAACAAATAACATTATCACTGATGATGTCTTGCTTTTGAGTGAGCCAAGACT
This sequence comes from Danionella dracula, assembly GCA_900490495.1. Taxonomy (NCBI): domain Eukaryota; kingdom Metazoa; phylum Chordata; class Actinopteri; order Cypriniformes; family Danionidae; genus Danionella; species Danionella dracula. Next base: position 16,285,875 of record UELW01000334.1, read on the forward strand.
CAACCGGTTTACATTGCCTATAGGTTTTAGCAGAAAGCTATAGAGGCTCAGTTGTTGGTTAATAAGTTATTTACTTCTAGTCAACATATCACTACAGACAAAAAGATGCAATTGGGTGAATGGGAAATTTTGATAACTAAACAAACATTACTAATATAACAACCACTTCAAAGTTGTAATGAAAGTATGCATGCAATATGCATTGAAAAACCTAATGGAGCCTGGTGTGTGTTTTTTTTTTTTTTAGATGTTAGGTGTTTTTAACATCGCTGTCAAGAGAACTTGCTCAGTTCTGGAGCGACGACAGACGACAAACGTATCAAACCTATACACAAAAACTGTCTGATTTGGTATGAATATGGGGCTTTTAAACAGGAATGAGAACAATACGAGACTATTTAAGCAGTAGAATGATGTGCTTATACTGTACTTTTAGATTGTTGCGATTAAATGAAAGTTATTTAAAAGTAAAAAAAAAATTATTAAAAATAAATGGTTGCATTAACACTTTGAATGACATTTACCACACATTAACCAATTTGGGAACTTTTTTCCAGTTGACACTTATTATTATTAGCAACACTAATAAAACAAATTATTATTATAATAACAATGCTGTTAGATTAGTCTAGTACATTAACGACAAAAATCTCCAGTGATGGGGATGGCATATGAGTTTAAACTCTCTTCCAAACCTCTGGGTTCTTATATCGACCCAAACAGCAGGGAATTCAATGTCTGAACGAGGGGAAAGACAGAGAAAGTTTTATCCTCCACCACTTTTCTTTTCTCTCCTAACCCCAGTCTCTCCTCTGGTTCAACCTTCATAACTCGCTGAGTGGCCAGATATGCATAACCATGTTGGATTATTGTATTATCCCTGTCCTAAATCATCCGTTGCTGACGGGCTGGAAACAGGTCTTAATCCCATGTGTTCCTCAGTATAAAGCGGGGTGCCTGCTCGCCCCAGCCGTCACAGCTGCATTGCTTCTCTCTTTCCGCCAGAGTTTCTCAGCCCTCCGCAGCCATGAACGGGACAGAGGGACCGGCCTTCTACGTGCCCATGTCCAATGCTACGGGCGTTGTGCGTTCTCCCTATGAGTACCCCCAGTACTACCTGGTGGCACCATGGGCCTACGCTTGCCTGGCCGCTTACATGTTCTTCCTGATTCTCACTGGCTTCCCCGTCAACTTCCTTACTCTCTACGTCACAATTGAACACAAGAAGCTTCGCACGCCACTCAACTACATCCTGCTGAATCTAGCTGTTGCCGACCTTTTCATGGTGTTTGGCGGTTTCACCACTACCATGTACACCTCGCTGCACGGCTACTTCGTCTTCGGCCGGCTGGGATGCAACCTTGAAGGCTTCTTCGCCACATTGGGGGGTGAGATGGGGCTGTGGTCACTGGTGGTGCTGGCTATTGAGCGTTGGGTGGTAGTGTGCAAGCCCATGAGCAACTTCCGCTTCGGGGAGAACCATGCCATCATGGGTCTAGTCTTCACCTGGGTCATGGCCTGCTCTTGTGCCGTTCCCCCCCTGGTTGGCTGGTCACGCTACATCCCTGAAGGCATGCAGTGCTCCTGCGGAGTCGACTACTATACCCGTGCACCTGGTATCAACAACGAGAGCTTTGTGATCTACATGTTCATCGTGCACTTCATGATCCCCCTCGTGGTCATTTTCTTCTGCTATGGCCGACTGTTGTGCACAGTGAAGGAGGCAGCAGCCCAGCAGCAGGAGTCTGAGACCACCCAGAGAGCTGAGCGGGAAGTGACACGCATGGTCATCATCATGGTCATCGCTTTCCTGATCTGCTGGACACCCTATGCCAGTGTGGCCTGGTACATCTTCACCAACCAGGGCAGCGAGTTTGGCCCCGTCTTCATGACCCTGCCTGCCTTCTTTGCCAAGACTTCAGCTGTCTACAACCCCTGCATCTACATCTGCTTGAACAAACAGTTCAGGCACTGCATGATCACCACACTCTGCTGCGGCAAAAACCCCTTCGAAGAAGAGGAGGGTGCCTCCACCACTGCCTCCAAGACCGAGGCCTCCTCTGTCTCCTCCAGCTCCGTCTCACCTGCATAAGAGAAAACCAGATCAACCACCAGAGAAAAACTACCCTGAGACGACGAGACACAAATACAAGACACAAGAGAGAACCCATAAAAAGAAGAACTGAGCAGTCATGAGCATATGCAGAAAACCCCAGGGAAGCTCGGTTGCGGAATCCAGCGATGGCTTCTGTTCACACATACACCTGTCTATCATGTTGTTTTTGTACTGGTCCCCATCCCTTTGTTTGGTTAAAGACAGTTTTTGAGAGTGGGTTCCAGCGAGTCCAGTGGAGATGTGCTTCTGATCCTCTGCTAACACACGTTGCACCGCTGGACTCCTTACTCTGGCTTTGTTGAGATTGTAGAGGCATGTATTCAAGGCAATGTAACAATAAAAGCACTTTGCAAATGACACTCTGCTTTTCCTGTTCAAATCTTTAATGAGTTAATGATGTACACAGCGGTAAAACTGTTCATAATAAACATCATGTATGATAGGCAAGAATTATGATTGTGAGTAAAACAATAAGACATCTGCTAAAGGATAAAAAAAGAAATAACAGAAAACATTGCTTGGTTGATTGGTTAGGACAGCAACAGAGGGATTTGAATGCACTTAGACTTAATGGTTTTATTAGTGAAAACAGCAACCTACTGTATGTTTATATTCTCCAGTCGGACCTCTGTGTGATTTTGAGCATGTGATTATAAATGCTGTGTGTGTGTGTGTGTGTGTGTGTATGTGTGTGCGCGTGTTGAAGCCGGATCAGTGTGAGTGATACCAACTCACTGTCACCTTGGATTAAGAGCTTTCTGAAGGCGATTAGCAGTTTTGTTTGTGGATGAATTATCAGGGTCAGAACTGGCGTGTTAATGCTGTCGATTATGATCAATGATGGAAGTAATAATAGGTTTTTCAATTTAATTATTTGCACTTGGGATTTAGAAGGGTTGAAGTTCAAGTATATTTAAATGTGGTCAACACAAAACTGAGAACCATTCTCGATGAATGAAAAACTAGATGACAACAGCATTTTTGTCATTTAAAAACTGAAAAATTTAAACATATTCTTAAAACAGGTTTAGATGAGATGCAATGATTATAACATAGCTAGTATTTGATATATTTTAGCTACTGTAAGAATTGACTTATCTTTATGAGTTTGAATGAGAGATCATTGTTATTAAAGCACAATTTGATTTCCACAGCAAATATGGACAAGTTTGGTCTGCATATATAAAATGAAAGAAAGTTATTATAGAGCTATAACAACTAATGTTATTTAAAAGTGTCAGGCTGGTGAGTGTTAAGAAATACAGAACCCAGGTATAGACCAGCCATCCAACATAAAGAGCTTTTATTTTTTTTAAAACAAGAAATCAAAGGATCCACAATGAGAATACTTATCTACTAGACTGGAATCAAAACCTCCCATGACCCATCTATCCAAACTGAGATTTGCGCAAATCCTTAGATGGCTTCTCTGCGGGGTGCATTTCGTAAGCTAGCGTTGAAAGTAGATTTGCCATTGATTGGCGCTCATGTGTAATAATGTGTTGTTATTAAAAAAGAAAGAATCTGACTCTTAGCAATAAACTCTTTTCACGGAGTGAATTGTTGTCTTTGGTGTGTTCAGATTACGCTGTATTTGCTGTATATGCTGTATACTCAGATTAGTGTATTTTGCCTTATTTTTGGTTGTAACATTTTGCAATTAGATCAGATTTTTCCTGATATGAACATTACAAATTAAAAAGATTTAAATGAATAATTCTTTTAAATGAACAAGAGACAAAAGAACGAAGCCATCCCTACTCGGGAATACACAGACTTGGGAGTAATCTTAAACCTGAGTAAAGTTGCTTGGGACAGTATTACACTGATAATAATCAGAAGACACCAGCAAGCACATTTATTTACTCAAATTTGTGTTTTGCTCTATTTTTGGGCCTTTGTCGTAATGTTTTGCAATTAGATCCAAATAATTACCCTATATGAAAAATACAAATTAATTCATTACATGTTTAATGAAGCTTTACCAAGTTAGGAAAGGTTCAAAGCTAAAAGCTGTTTAGTATTTTCAAAGTTTAAACAGCTTTTAGCTTTCAACTTTTCCCAACTTTGTAAAGCTAACAAATAAAAAGGCTGAAAGTGTAAAGAATTAATTGAACACAATAAAACATGGCGCCCCACGTGAATGGAATGTTCCCTGCATTTGGGGTATAGATCCATGAGCTAAATGGCCATAGCTCATCAATCAATGTTTTTTTCTTCTTAGCATTTGTCTTTTAAAGTAGAACTGGTTAGAATGTGTCTTAAATCACAACTGTTAAAAGTGCCTCGTAAGACCCCGGAATGAAATAGTCTAGAGGGATAATTTGGAAATAACACAGAAAGAGTTGAACACACATGGAAAAGGTAACCTTGTGGGCAGAAAAGTTTAGTAACAGCCATAAAATGAGAGACAAATCTCAGATGGCAAGTCGAGAGAGGCAGAACAGGGCTAAAGATCTGTAAAGAGAAGGACACTTTGATTTGAAACAGATAGTCGATGGAGAACGTGGCATAAATTTTGGGTAAAAATGACTCATATTGACAAGGGGAATTTATAGAACGTCACCAACCCCTCCATAGCAACAATACTGGTCACTCTAGCAACCATTTCCAAAGTTTTATATCTCAGTTTAAGAAAAGACTTCAGACATGGGGTTTGGATTACATGACTTTACTGAAAAGGACTCATTCTTTAAAAGTTTAATGAAGCTTTATCAAGCTGTTTAAACTTTACAGTTTTAGTAAGTGTAAAACTATTTTCAAACTTTAAACAGTTTTAAGCTTTGAACTTTTCCAAACTTCATCAAACTTTTAAAGATCTGCTTTATCAAGCCAACATAAAATTTTCTACCCCAAATCTAAGATCTAGTGAAGCAATTGATACCATTGTCCAAAAAACACATTTGAGCACAGTAAACAAACTTTCAAATGTAACAAACACAAAACCGATAAATGTTTGCATGTAAGGGCGTGTCGTGCAGCTCTCCAGATAATGCAATAGCACCCTTAGCTTAGTTTAGCACAGATAATGGACTCTGATTACACTGGTAGCATTGTAGTTTCACTAAACCTCACTGAATTATCAGTTTCATTTTCATTCTTATGTAAAGCTGGACACTCCTCTTTACATCATGCACTAAAAATAAATGAACTAAACTTTTAATACGCCAGAAAATTATTACACCAACTCTTGTGTCAACATAAAAAAGGCTGTTCAGAAAATGTTTATATAGGTTCACATGATTTACAGTTACCTAATACATAACTATTGCTAAAAAAATTGCTTTAGCTGGACAATTACCAATTTAATTTTTTTACAGTGCAAGGCTCCTTTCCGGAGCTGGTGCCCTTCTATGGAAAGTTTGCATTTTGATGTTCCCCAATCCTGCTCTGGTAAAAGTCTAGGCAAAATTTTATGTAAGTGTAAACTCGTGAATCACCATTTCTGTCTAGACACTTGGCCTTCACAAACAAGAGCAGGGTAAGAGGGAGAGTTAAACACTAACTTCAGGTTAGGGTAAGGTGTTCTGGTTCGGGTGTTTGGGGAAGGTGGTCTGGTTCGGGCATTTGGGGAAGGTGGTCTGGTTCGGGCGTTTGGGGAAGGTGGTCTGGTTCGGGCAATTGGGGAAGGGGGTCTGGTTCGGGCGTTTGGGGAAGGTGGTCTGGTTCGGGCGTTTGGGGAAGGTGGTCTGGTTCGGGGCGTTTGGGGAAGGTGATCTGGTTCGGGTGTTTGGGGAAGGTGGTCTGGTTCGGGTGTTTGGGGAAGGTGGTCTGGTTCGGGGAGTTTGGGGAAGGTGTTCTGGTTCGGGCGTTTGGGGAAGGTGGTCTGGTTCGGGCAGTTTGGCGAAGGTGTTCTGGTTCGGGCGTTTGGGGAAGGTGGTCTGGTTCGGGCGTTTGGGGAAGGTGGTCTGGTTCGGGCGTTTGGGGAAGGGGGTCTGGTTCGGGCGTTTGGGGAAGGTGGTCTGGTTCGGGCGTTTGGGGAAGGTGGTCTGGTTCGGGCGTTTGGGGAAGGTGGTCTGGTTCGGGGCGTTTGGGGAAGGTGGTCTGGTTCGGGGCGTTTGGGGAAGGTGGTCTGGTTCGGGTGTTTAGGGAAGGTGATCTGGTTCGGGCATTTGGGGAAGGTGCTCTGGTTCGGGACGTTTGGGGAAGGTGGTCTGGTTTGGGTGTTTGGGGAAGGTGGTCTGGTTCGGGTGTTTGGGGAAGGTGGTCTGGTTCGGGTGTTTGGGGAAGGTGGTCTGGTTCGGGGGTTTGGGGAAGGTGGTCTGGTTCGGGGCGTTTGGGGAAGGTGGTCTGGTTCGGGTGTTTGGGGAAGGTGGTCTGGTTCGGGTGTTTGGGGAAGGTGGTCTGGTTCGGGGGTTTAGGGAAGGTGGTCTGGTTCGGGGCGTTTGGGGAAGGTGGTCTGGTTCGGGCGTTTGGGGAAGGTGCTCTGGTTCGGGTGTTTGGGGAAGGTGATCTGGTTTGGGCGTTTGGGGAAGGTGCTCTGGTTCGGGACGTTTGGGGAAGGTGGTCTGGTTCGGGTGTTTGGGGAAGGTGGTCTGGTTCGGGTGTTTGGGGAAGGTGGTCTGGTTCGGGGGTTTGGGGAAGGTGCTCTGGTTCGGGGCGTTTGGGGAAGGTGGTCTGGTTCGGGGCGTTTGGGGAAGGTGGTCTGGTTCGGGGCGTTTGGGGAAGGTGGTCTGGTTCGGGTGTTTGGGGAAGGTGGTCTGGTTCGGGGAGTTTGGGGAAGGTGGTCTGGTTCGGGCGTCTGGGGAAGGTGCTCTGGTTCGGGGCGTTTGGGGAAGGTGGTCTGGTTCGGGTGTTTGGGGAAGGTGGTCTGGTTCGGGCGTTTGGGGAAGGTGCTCTGGTTCGGGGCGTTTGGGGAAGGTGGTCTGGTTCGGGGGTTTGGGGAAGGTGGTCTGGTTCGGGGAGTTTGGGGAAGGTGCTCTGGTTCGGGGCGTTTGGGGAAGGTGGTCTGGTTCGGGCGTTTGGGGAAGGTGGTCTGGTTCGGGCGTTTGGGGAAGGTGCTCTGGTTCGGGCGTTTGGGGAAGGTGCTCTGGTTCGGGGAAGGTGGTCTGGTTCGGGGGTTTGGGGAAGGTGGTCTGGCTCGGGGAGTTTGGGGAAGGTGGTCTGGTTCGGGGCGTTTGGGGAAGGTGCTCTGGTTCGGGGCGTTTGGGGAAGGTGCTCTGGTTCGGGGAAGGTGGTCTGGTTCGGGGGTTTGGGGAAGGTGGTCTGGTTCGGGGAAGGTGGTCTGGTTCGGGGGTTTGGGGAAGGTGGTCTGGCTCGGGGAGTTTGGGAAAGGTGGTCTGGTTCGGGGCGTTTGGGGAAGGTGCTCTGGTTCGGGGCGTTTGGGGAAGGTGCTCTGGTTCGGGGAGTTTGGGGAAGGTGGTCTAGTTCGGGCGTTTGGGGAAGGTGCTCTGGTTCGGGGAGTTTGGGGAAGGTGCTCTGGTTCGGGGAGTTTGGGGAAGGTGGTCTGGTTCGGGCGTTTGGGGAAGGTGCTCTGGTTCGGGGAGTTTGGGGAAGGTGCTCTGGTTCGGGGAGTTTGGGGAAGGTGGTCTGGTTCGGACGTTTGGGGAAGGTGCTCTGGTTCGGGGAGTTTGGGGAAGGTGGTCTGGTTCGGGGAGTTTGGGGAAGGTGGTCTGGTTCGGGTGTTTGGGGAAGGTGGTCTGGTTAGGGAAAGGTGGACTAATTCGGGTGTTAGGGGGACTGACTCGGGTGTTGGGAAAAATGTTTGTTTCTAGTGATTCTAGCTGTACATATATATGTGTATATATATATATATATATATATATATATATATATATATATATATATATATATATATATATATATATATATACACATACATATACATACATATATATATATATCTATCATGAAGCTGCAAGGTGAAAATCAACCTAAAATGATTCAGATCAGTATTTAAATTTACAACTACAATTCCTTATATTCATTAATATTGAATACATATTTACCTTTGCTTTTTTGTTTGTTTCATAAACAGATCCCTTTCTGAGTAATACACAAAGTATAAGGTAATCCAAGACAAACTGAATTTTGACTGCTGAATTTGCATGGAAAACTTTATTTGATCATAAAAATAGCATTCACAGACTTCTGTTTAATAGCTACATATACATAATGATCATTAAGACAAGAAAGAGGAAAAGAAAAACTGTACGGTGTAAGTTCACATCTACTCAGACTAAAGTTAAACTTAATGAGTTAAATAAAGCTATGGACAGTGTAGTTATTATATATTTATATTTCTATGCATAGATCTGTAAAAAATCATACGCATGTTCCACTTGGTTTCAGAGACCAGAAAGAATAGCAAGATGATCTCCTGGGAACAGCAGACTTCCAACAATTAATAACAAGTTATTCATTTAAAAATAAATCAGACAGTGCATTAACCAACAATAAACATCTCTATCTTTTTCCTTAAAGAGAGTGACGCACAAGAAAGTCAGCAGCACCTGCACAGCTTTGTTGTAATTGTCTGTAGAAAAGGTTCCACACAGCATCGAGACGCTGATTCATTTGTAATTAATATCACAAAACCAAAGAGATTCTGACAAACTGGAGAGAGAGAGAGACAGAGAGAGAGAGAGAGAGAGAGAGAGGAGGGAGAGAGAGAGAGAGAGAGAGAGAGAGGGCTCAGTTCAGCAGGTTGTGCTCCGGATTCAGTCTGGTTCAAAGAGTCACACTGTTCCAAGAATCAAATCAGGTAGAGATTTAAAGTCTGTCAGAAAAACTGCTTCATCTAGAGATTCTGTGTAGATGATCAACCGGTCTAAAGAGTTGATTCACTGAGAGATTCACTTGGTTAACTTCAAACAGACACCGAAATTTTCCTAATCCATTGATTTGACTCTGGACTTCGTTTGTAGGATGCTTCATTTAATGTCAATCAAAGTCGCTTGATTTATCAATTCACTTTGTCACAGATTTGATTCGCTGCTAAATCTGAATACCAAATGACTCATTTGGTTCATTCTCTTCCAGGAGGTATGTATGGCTGTGCGAGAGACAGGTAGCAACATTGTAGATCTCTAATCACAGTTGTGGTGAGTTTAATTGAAAAGTTGTCAGTTCTCATATTTGTCATCCATCCAGTGATTCCATGTTCCAAAGCTCAGAATGCAGCGCTTTAAAGTCTACAGTTTCAGAGCTTTTTCTAAAAGCACTTGACTCCCTCTGAAATGTACATGGTGTGAGAGGTTGTCCTGTCAGGTTTTCCAAGTGTGCCTTAAGACTTGTTAAATTTTGCTATAAAAAAGTAAGTAAAATTGTGCCGGATGAGGACATCCTTCTATTGTGCGGTAAAAAGTTTCTAAGGGTGCTCCGGTTCAGAGTGAGGTCAAGAACGCCTTTTGAATGAAGATTTACCCTGGGACACAACATGCACTCACATTTTAGTCCATCAAGATAAAAACACAACTTAAATACATCAGTAGTATCAGGGTTCAGGCTTTCTACAAAAACAAACAAACAAACAAAAAAAAAAAACAGTAATGCTTGTGCTATGGTTCCATCTTTGTTTGGAGAGAGAAGAGTACAAAACAAGAAGACTACTGAGTAGAATGTTTTATTTTAATGAAATTGCCACCACTGTAAATCAGCTATGAGGGTGGGGGTATACTTGATTCTGATTGGCTGATGGGTGGTTTTTAAAACAAACAACTACTCCCAATTTGCGTCACTCTGTGGATTATTTGATATTTCACAGCTACAAATGCTACACCAAAAGATAAAAGCCTTTGAACTGAGAACCACCACCTGAACGATGAAAGAGTTACCGAGACGCAGAGATTTCAAGTCTGCATGTTTAGTGCACTTCCTTAAAGCACTTGATTCTCTCAGCAATGTACATGTTGTAAAATGTCTTGAACCTTCTGACTTGGTTCAGGTGAATGTAAAAATAAGAAGCTAAACATAGTGTCCTAGTTGATCAAACATTTCCCAGCTAAAACGCAACAAAAATGACCAAAATCCTAAGAGCTGGAAACCGATAGCTGGAACAACAGGATCCAAAATACACGAGAGGATTTGATCTGGGGAAAACAAGAGCAGATAGGTAACGCACATCTGAGAATGAGAGTGCAGGATGGTGAATTCTCAAAAATAGGTTAAAACTATGCTGAGATGGAATCATCAGCAGGTCAGACGTGTTGCTTTCCAATAATTCAGTTGCAGTTATTCTTCACACAAGCCCTCAGCAGGACAACGCCTCAGGTGGTAATCATATATTCATGGTTGTTGTGGTGCTTTTTAAAGGAGAGTATTTGAATCAGATTCCTGTTTGGGCAGCTAGGTGGAATTCCTTCTTGTTTCAGCAGTTAAGATTTGTGTGGTTCTTGTCCAGGGATCTCCTGCTAGTATTGTTCTGGTTCAAGCTGTTGGTCTTCAGGGAACAGACTTCTCCAGAGTCATGATCCTCCAGAGCACCACTCTCGCTGCTGCTGCTGCTGCTACTGTCAGATGCTGAATACCCTGGTACATCTGGGGGCAAATACCCCTGAATGGATGAAGACAAAAACCTTGGGTTGCTTGAGGCCACATATTCCAGGCTGTGTGAGCTGAGATACTCTGTGCTGCTCAAGGGCAGACCCCCTGGGATCTCAGAGGGCAAGTACCCTGGACTGTTGGAACTCAAACACCTGTTGGAAGGAGAGTTGTTGAGCATTAGGTTCTGGTTTTTCTGCCCCCTCTCTGGGGTGCGGGCAAGTGTGTGTGGCGAAGGATTTCTGGGTGGCTCCATAGTTGAGCTAAAGAACACTTGGTTCCTCTGGGGAGTCTGGCTGTTTTTTTCTAGAGTTGCACGAAACATGCCATGACTCTGCTCCTGAGTGGAACTGAAGAAGCTCTGGTTACTCTGAGAAGTAGTTTGGATGTTTCTCTCTGTAGTTGAACTACACAAGCTTAAGTTCCTTTCCTGAACATTGGTGAAGAAGACCTGGTTACTCTGAAGAGTTTTGTTATTCCTCTCCAGAGTGGAAAAGTACATGGTTTGGTTCCTAGCTTGAGGGGACCCAAAGAAGCACTGGTTCATCTGAGGAGTTTGGTTGTTCCTCTCAGGAGTGGAATTGCACAAGCTCTGGTTCTTATCCTGAGGGGAGCTAAAGAAGCACTGGTTACTTTCAGGAACGTGAATGTTCCTCTCAGGAGTGGAATTGCACAAGGTCTGGTTCGTATCCTGAGGGGAGCTGAATAATCCCTGGTTCCTCTGGGGAGATTGATTGTTCCTCTCAGGAGTGGAATTGCATAAGCTCTGGTTCCTATCCTGAGGGGAGCCGAAGAAGCCCTGGTTCTTCTGGAGAAGTTGGTTATTCCTTTCTGGAGTTGAACCAAACAAGCTTTGATATCTCTCCTGGGTGGAGTCGAAGTAGCCCTGGTTCCTCTGGGAAGATTGATTACTCCTCTCAGGTGTTGAGCTATGGTAAGTCTGGTTCCTCTGGAAGCCCCTCTCTGGAGTGGATATCCCCCTCAACAGGTCCTGTGCAGAGCCTGGAATACGTTCGGGGGACTGTTCTCTGTACAATTTTGAATCATGACTACACTCGAAAGATTGAATTTTATAAGACTCAAGGACACTGGAAGGAATCTGTTCAAGACTCTGACCTCTAAATGCATTAGGATTCCGGCTCCAATCAAGGGACTGGTTTTTAAAAGCTTTCATATTCTGGCTTTGATCAAGACTCTGGATTTTATATGCTTTATCCTCGCTGCGCCAATCAGGGGAACTGGTTTTACAAGCTTTACTGTTCCGGTTCCGCTTGAGACTCTGGTCTCTGCAGGCTCGAGATGGATTGGTGTTGTCAGGGCTCTTGTCTCGACGTGGCTTCAAATTCCGGCCCCGCTCAAGGCTTTGGTCTCTTTGTGGTTTAATATTCTGGCTTCGATCAAGACTCTGGCCTCGATATATTTTTACATTGTGGCTCCGCTCAAGACTCTGGTCTCTCTGTGGTTTAACATTCCGGCGCTGCTCAGGACTCTGGTCTCTCTGTGGTCTAACATTTCGTTTTTGCTGAGGACTCTGGTCTCTGTATTTTTTTGTTAAATGGACCGTCTCCGGACTCTGCTCTCTGTTACCCCGAGTAACCCGTCGATCTGCCGACTTGGCTCTCCGTCGCTCTGGAGAGGGATTTTGTCTCCGAGAACAGGTTCGGTCCAGTGATCCACTGCGAGGTAATGATGCAGAGCTGATCCGGGGTTCTGCAGAAGACTTTCTGTCTTGTTTCAACAGGTCCTGGCTAGAGGTCTTCCTGCCAAAGCTGCCCTCCTTCCGAAGAGTTCGGAAAAGTCGTACAAGACCACTCTCCGACTGTGACTTCTGGACCTTTTTTTGAGATGTAGACCTGGAGTCTGAAGCAGAGCTGGATTGTTGTGGGTTACTTCTCCGGCTGTGTTGAGCTCGACCTCTAGAGAACAGCTTTGAGCCAACCCTCCCTCCATCCAATTCCTGATCCTGCTGTTGCTGGAGGGGTGTTGGGGGATCGGAGAGAGTGCTGGATCCAGAGAATAATGGGCCATTGGGTAGCAAAGTACTCACTTCCGAATTATTTTGTGGGCTGGGCGAGGGAGGGTAGCTGTCATTTGGCCCGTCTGGAAATGAACAAGGTATCAGTTAGCTTTGAAAACAGAAGCCTGCACAGACAGTAAGAACCCAGTCAAGCAAATGTTCGAATGCATGTACATTATCGGAAAAGTCTGATGCAAGTAATGCAGCAAAACAGCCTCAGGAATAAGGTTCAAGAATACAACCGGACCCGTAGCAGACATGCATATGAAGGGGAAGTGGATAATCATGCTGTGAAATGTGCATGTGTAACAGCAAGCTAATGAAAGGGCTGAAAGAGAGGAGTATGTTCAAGGAACTCTGAGCTTCGTATGAAACTAAGCTGCAAGTAAGTAAATGGAGCAGCAAGGCTTTACCAAATTATCTGTTGTAACTCACTGACTATATGAACACTGGTCTTGCCGAATGTTTGGTAATACCAATCATGTGCTTAATGTCTCCAATTTCTCAACAAGGCAATGTAATAGGGGTGTAAAAGATTAATTTAAACTTGGATTATATTATGTTATATAGTCTTAAATTAATACTTAAATACTGCATTACCTTAAGGGACCAAGCTTTGGCCTTTCTTGAGTACAGTTGAGACTGATATATTTGGGCAATAGCATCACCTATCTTTTAGAACTGTGTTTAGACCATCAACTTGTTTTACTCCAAACAAGAAACATCGTTACGTTTTTTTACACACTTGCAAAATATTCACTCAAAGTGAATACTTTACTGAATGTACAAGCTCCAATCTTTTCCCTTCTCATTGATAAGCAGTGGTTGCCCTCTTTTCACATTTTAAACTGATTAAGGTTCATGGGAGAATGATGAATTAATGTGATGCGCACACACACATTTACAGGCTGGGATGAGCACCAGGGAGGATCTGGTGAGAGAACAAGACACAGGCAAACCATAAGCGAACAAGTTCTCACATTGTGGATAATGAATAAAACGAAAAGATGCTTTGCAAAAACACACTGATCGGCTTTAGAGGGAACACTCAGATAAACTTTTTCGATCGTACTCAGACAGTGTTTAACAAACCGTTGGTTGGTTTTGGCCAGAGAGGAAGAAGCAGGATTCTCCAGACTTATAGGTTGAGAGATGAGGAGCCATCACAGCTGAAGAACATGGAGAAATATAGAGCAGAAAACAGAAAGAAAGAAAATGAGAGAGCAAAGTGCGGAAAAACAGAGAGACAGAGAGATTGAAGAAGGAAAGAGAAAATACGAGAAAAAAAACATACAAACAATGAAGAGTTAAGTGATCTTATAAGAAAGTGAAAAGAAAAGCAGTGTTGCCAACTATGCTAATTTGTCATTAGACTTTTACACTTATCTGATCACCTAAAAATTACAACAGGCAGTATTTTTTAGCCTGCTCAGATTGAACTAGCCTAAAATATGTTTTGCCAAAGTTTAACCTTTACTTTTAAAATAGTGTCTACATTTTATTTTACACTACGCTTCTCATCAGAACAGTTCATTTCTGGGGAGCTGCGGAGAGAAAAGTCAAACTAAAATTTAGTAGATATGTTTTAACATCCTAAGGCTTAAACTGAAAAACCATATTTTACAGACTATAGGCCTCTCCTTTTTTACGTTTTGAACCCTAGTGCTCATAACATGAAGCAGCTAATTTATACATTTTTCCCTGCTAACAGCTATCTTGGGGCACTCTTTCTAGAAGAGTGAGAAGATAAAAGGTGAGTTAATTCTCAGATGAAGGTGCTCTAAAAAGAGATTAAGGGCAACATGGCCTCACTATCATAATATGCAGAAATTCAAATAATAAATTAATTTGAGATGAACATATTAAATGAATTGATCTGGCCGCCGATGATGGAAATGGAGCGACTGAAAGAGAGACTGTTAGCGCTAATGCTATCTTTTAGCTTGGATAACTTCTTTAATGGAATGTGGGGTCTAGAATCTCCTCCTCGTGCTGTGTTGAGGTAACAAATTCAAATGTATTTTCCATTCCTCTTAAAACCGACTCGTGGTCCCGTCCCACAAAAGCAGAAGATCTCTCAGCAGAACCTTCTCTCTCACTGTCCCTGGTTGGTGGAACAAACTCCTGATCCAGTCAGGAGAGCAGCAACACTAACAGCTTTCAAAAAGCAACTGAAAACTCTTCTCTTCAGGGAACACCTATTATTAAAAAAAAAATTCCTCCTCTGTCTATTTTCTTCCTCTATGGTTTATTGATCCATTGACACAACTTCTATTATGAGCGAGCTGAGATAGACTTTGGCTGTGTAACAAAGATTGTTTCTCCCCTTCTGTAAGTCGCTTTGGACAAAAAGCGTCTGCCAAATGCATAAATGTAAATAAATGTAACCTAGTCACTACATTTGCCCAGCCACCTTGATCACTACCCTGTTCATACTTCTGGTGCATATTTTTTCTTACATTAATATGGGCCACTTTGCAGTCTGCATAATATTACTACATGTTTAATGGCACTGCTTTTTAAATGTTTCTATATATTTAATTTAACCTTTTTAAAATATTTAAAATATAACATTTTGATGTAGCATCATTATCTGTGAATATCTTGTGTTATAACATCTACATAGACAAGTGTGACCTAAATATATTAACACATTTTTTTTGTTTCTAAATGTACTCGGTGTGGCTTACATTCAGGTTCACTCTGTAACCCAGAAATTATAGAAATTGTACATCGCCTTAATTGTTTGTCACATTGTTAATGAATGTAGTTTAATGTATTTTTAGCAATACATGATTGTCATTTCAATCGCATGTGTGGAATAGTTAATTATATACTTCAATAGTTCAAGCTGGCAACACAGGAAACAAACTAGAGGGAAACAGAGTTCTGAGGGAAGATAGGATAAACAGGTGTGTCAAACCCAACCCTTGGAGGGCCCCCCCCCCCTGCACATTTTCGCTGGAGCCTCCATGAAACACCTGCTCACCCTAACCAAGGCTCAGTTGAGGCCAAAAGTCTGCCTGAAGAAAACAAAACTCTGCATGGGCCTAGCCCTCCAAAAGTTCAGTTATCAAGAAACAGATCGCCCTGCTGTATAAAACAGTTGCTTAGCATCACAAACAGCATTTCCTGAGCAACATCATATTTCTAAATTGCTACAGCAATAGTAATGCGGCATTTTTATACTTCTCTATGATCTGTATCTGTATATATTTACCATAATCTGGAACAGATCCATTCCCCCTCCTAAGAACAAGTCTGGCTCTCTCTCCTCCACTCTTAATAAGCTCGATCGCTCGAGAATGATTCATGTTCTTCGTGCTCTCTCCATTGATCTCTAGGATCTCATCACCCACCTGAAATGAAAAACAAACACATGTGAATTCACAGGATCAGTAAATGAGATGCATACAATCCACATTTTACGGTTTCAAACCACGGGACCAAAATACATTTCTAAAAGATATATTCAAAAATTAAGGAAAACAAGATGGGGGAAAAAGAACATTTCAGAAATGAATCACTTTTTATACAAAATATACATAATGTGTGAATCAGAGCTTAACCAAAATTTAAGCCTACTCAATAATAAAACATGCTTTATATGCATGCCTGGTTATTTCTGCTTTGAAACGGGCAGCACCTTGTCTCGACAGTGGTGATGGTTGGAAAGTTTTTATGTAAAAAAAAAAAGTATGTAATTTGTGAAAAATAAAACCTACAGGAAAACTTGAGACAAAAAGAGGGGATACAAAAAAAAAGAAAAGATTTTTTGGATTGTATTGAACTAAATAAGTGCGATAAAAATAAATGTTTGTTGTATTGTAAAAAAAAAAATAGAAATATTTCTATGGTTGCATAAAGATGTTTTAATAATAACAAACTTTACTTCTAAAAGAAAAATTGTTATTAAGGGAAATAATACCTTTTATGGAATACCAGAGAAATTATACAGTGTTAAAAAATTGACTGAGTGAAATTAATAATTTATTTGTTGACTAACACCGCTTAACTTAACAAAATAAGAAAATAAAAAACTTATCACTTAATAAAGAATTAACGGCTGTTTGCTGATTGATAAAACTGGGATGTTTTTATCAAAACTTTTAATCTAATTAATCAATAGTTGTTCAAATTTCCAAACAAAATGTACTGTTATTCTAATAATTACATATAATTATTAGCTTTAAAGTGTTAGGAGCTTTTAATGATTAGAATAATTACAAGCTTTTGATTAATTGATAATTATTATTATTATTTGTACCACAATATTATATAACCACAATATAGTAAACACATTAATTTGAAATACGTTTTAACAGCTACTATTTACATTTAAGTGACTTATTTATTAACAAACAAATGATTGCTGCAGAAAAGGTGAAAGGAGTTGTATTCTCTGCAACAAAGAACTTGCTTGCAGATCTTTTTCACTCCATCCTCTGCAAAAAAGACCTCCTTGCAAACCATCCCTCTTTAAATTCTCAGCAAAAAAATTGCTGATTTGATTCTAAATTGAAACTAAAAATGTGCCTAGTACTAGAGTCTAGCTTTATCTGTAATTTTTGTGTATCCCTTTTAAGGGAAGTGCCAAGGAGACGGTGTTGCTAGGCAAGAAAGCAGCAACGCGACGCTTCGCAACCTTGGGTTTGCTTCTTGTTGTTTGAGCTCCTGACTTTATAAGGAACTTGTTGATGAGAGCAGATGGATGCGGGACGCACCATGGAGATGGAGAAGAGAGAATGAATGGTTAAAAACAATAACCATGTAATGCTAACTATGTACATGTAACTTTAATAATCATGTAATGGAATGAACTGAATGTAATTATAATGATATTGTGAAGGACTTATATTTCTCTGCTTACAGTTATTTTGTACATATTACATTCATTTAGTATCTAAAGGTTGGAATGTTGATTTCATTATTCCATGTGATGTAGTTACTAAATTTAAGATCTATCAATTGCATTTATAACCGTGTCTGTTACTGTGTAAACGTTAATTCTCATTCCTTACTGATCAAATGTAACCTTTTGATTAGGAGATGTACTTTGCTCCTTAACCTTGTTATTGACTTATTCTTTTTTTCATTATTGAGACCCTGTAACTGTCCCATGTTTGGTTTAAGACAACTCTTTAACTGTAGGACTTTTGTTTTTGTTTTTTTAATTTTTTTTTAGGAATTTGTTTTGTCTTCTCTCCTTCTGCGTTACATCTCCAGGTGCTCTCAATCTCCTTCATTAAAAATAGGTACCAAAATAAGTCTGTAAAAAAAGACAATAAAAATGATCTTTACTTGGCTTTGTGTTGTCGGTGTCCTTTATCTAACAAAAGGTCACACGTCGATAGCATAACCACATGAGACCATGATATCAGGAAATCAATAAGTGAAGGCAGTAGTCTCTAAAGAAATACACGTTTTACAGCTTTTCACTGAGCACACACTCCCAAAACTATCCACAATTGGCTGCAAAAGAAGCAATCCTACACCCTTCTCTTGGAATTTTACTTAAACGAATGCAAGCTAAAAGCATTGGAACAGGGCAAGAATGAAGTGAGCTTGCGAACCCTCATCCTCCCGCTCCTCTCTGCTGCCCCCTCCTCCGCCAGTCTGAGAATGAACAGATCCATGTTGTACTCCCGTCCTCCTCTCAAGCTGAACCCGAAGCCTCTGCTCCCTCGCTCCAGGTCCACAGAGTAGAACTCTGCCTCCTGCAAACACATAGACACAAGAAAAGAAAGATTAGAACATCTGCTTAATTGTATTTACTGCGCTCTGGTTTGCTTCAGATTCAACATCTGATTATACTAAAGCTGCAGTGCATCAGATTAGTCATATTTCAAATTTTTAAGCAAATGTTCACTTGTGGGTGTTTCTTTAATCAGCATTTTATATTCTTTAGACATATTTTTCAAAATACATACACTTTTGAAGAAAAAAAAACAGTTAAACTAGCAATAAAACCACTTTCACTAAATATTGCTTGATCAGTAAATATACATGCTTTACATTCAAAAGTGTTTTTAAAAATAAAAAAAATTCTAGTTAAATAATTTAATTCTAAATGCTAACAATTATATCAAAGGTAATCAGTAAAGCTATCATTTACGTTTTTCACACAAAAATTAATCAAATTGCCATTCCCACCATAGTCATCTCCACCATGCTTTTCTTTAAATTACAAATTGTATTTTGGGATGCGCTGAAAAAGACAATTACTTATAGGTCAATAAAAATATAAAATATGAGCAATTTACAGTGCTATCTTATTTTGACTTAATTTTATACTTATGAGACAAGTATAACAATTTTTTTCATTCAACTTCACAAGGCCTGTAAGACACTGAATTATGTCTTAGTGTGCTCTGCTTGAGAAGGCCTGGCCATTTGCTTTGAATGCAGGAACATACAGAGACGGCCACCTTTTCTCATTCATATCAGGCAGAATGCACAGATTAAACCTGATGCTTTTCAGATGTCTCTGACATGGTCAAGCGAATTAAATAAACGAGCTGTTCTTGTGGAACAGAGTAAAGAGTGACCTCACAGCTTGAATCAAACATTTGGGTGACAATGCATAGAGCCAAAAAACTGGTTCTGGGTGTCAAGAATGAGATGCGTCCCACTGTGTACTGAATCTGCATATGAGTTTATTTAATTAGCCAAACCCAAAAGTGTTTTGCTTCGCACCACAATGTCTGATCTCTCATCATTCTATCTCAGTGAACTAATTATATACACACACACGCATTTTTCGAAATAAAGGGTTTTCACAGAAGGACAGCCTTCCAAAGTTAAGAACCAATCAGTGCTATGTTGTAATTGGTATTTCGAGTATTTAAAGGGACTTCTCCCTAAGCTCGAGGAGTTTCTGCAATCAGAGCTCCCGCAACAGGTCATGTCGGGCGCAGCCTCTCTCTTGAAGATCAGGTAAATAATGATTACGTTTTCTCCTTGTTATTGGGTCAATCAGAATATATTTAGTTAGAAAGTAATTTTTCTTATAATTGATTTGTACTTTAAACTGTACTGAATTGAATGTATTTGATGATTGCATTTTAACGAGAAGTGGATTTGTTCATGATTTACCTGATTAATAAATTGACAATCATTTGGTTTGAAGTTTGTCCAGAAATCATTATCTAATATTACTTCTGATGTATCGTTTCTTTTACCTGGAGCGCCATCGCACAGATAGTTGTATTGTTCAATGTTTGTATCCGGATGCAGTTACCTGGAGCTAAAAGTTCAGATTAGTGAAGAAGGCTTTTGATATATTCAGATATTCTGATCAGTAAGAGTCTGATAGTCTGATCAACGCATTCTCTGTATGAATTTTACTGTAACTCCTAAATTTTCATAATTTGCGCGGCTCTTGCCCGTTGGGAACTCAACTCAGGAATGAGAAGCGACGGCATATTTGTGAATCCCTTGAACGATTATAATACACTTCTGAGATGGCTCTTGATCGTCGAAGGCTTATGAAAAATTGAGACCTTTGGAAAGCGACAGTTTTCAGAACCTTAAGCTATGAACAAATAATGATAAGAGGCACATTTTAAGAATTATTATGCCTTCCTAAAGTAATATAATTAACTGATGAAACTAATATAACGAGAGAAATAACGTAATATAGTATAACGTATAGTATAAAGTATAACGTAATATAATATAACGTAACGTAATATAGTCAGATTTAAAGGTTTTATCGGTTTTATCCAAATTTTAAAGATTACTACGCAGTTAGCGCGTTTGTGTGTATTCCCTTGTTCTTGCCATGTTTATCCACCAGAGCAGCAGCAGGCAAAAAAAACGCCTTACAGGCCACACGTGTAGCTGACTGCTGTGCCCTGACGTAAACACATCAATCGCCAGACGTACACCTGAGGCTTATTCTTTTGGTTCTGGTTCTGAAACTATCCAAAAACATTGTTGGGTTGGTGGTTTTGCAAAGAAGCTCTAGGTTTCTGTGTGAAACACCATGTCACTTGAGACATTTAAAATCCAAATTAAAAGTTATCTATTCTGACAGCCATTTCTGCTTTGAGAATTTTGGGAAGTATAATTCTTGTTCTGTTTTTCCCCTCTATCTCTAAATGTACCTATTGTTTGTATTTATAATGAATGAATTATAGGATTATTATTATACATTTTCTGGTTTGTTAAGTCATTTATTTTGAGAAAATAAAAAAATAGTAATAAAAACTCTATGGCACCACCATTCTTGTCTGGCGTAATGAATGATTTTATCATGATTAATCCAAAATAATTAGTCTTTTTTTTTATTTCTTGTACTTTTTACATTAAGCAAACACAAAATCAGTATAAGAAAAAAAAAATTATGAAATGGAACATTGAAACACCATACCACATGAACACAAACTCTTACCTGACTGAAAGAGACCGCCGGTCGGGGTTTATGATTCCTGTAGGAGGATAGAGAGTTAGCAAACTGCTTGGTTGCTTGTGCGTGTGTGTGTGGGTGTGTGTGCGTGCATGCGTGTACCTGGGCTCCGTGCTGCTCTTGGGACTGTGTGTGTGTGTGTGTGTGCGTGTATGCGTGTGTGTGTGCGTGTGTGTGCATGTGTGTACCTGGGCTCCGTGCTGCTCTTGGGACTGTGTGTGTGTGTGGTTGTGATGGTAGCAATCTTCTCAGCATTGGTCAGCAGAGCAGCATTCGATGACTCTGAGAAATAGACCACACAGACTGACATTTTTACATCTAGAAAATATCACTCTCCTGTACCCAGATATGTTATAACAAACAATGCAGGTCTTTAATTGTGACTATGAACACCAATGAATGAAAATCAGTCAGTAGACCTCTATAAGCAGATGGCTATTATAACAATAACAATCACTATCTTGGATCATACCGTCACATGGGCAAAGCTTATATTAAAACAACTCAGGGTAAATTCTGGATTTAATTTAATTCTGGAATAGAATAGGGCGAACAATCTGAAGGTAAGACAACAGATTGATAAATCAATTTGAGATGATTTTTGTCCAAATTATCTCAAACAAAATACATTCTAAAGTTTTTAGAATTATTAAATTTTAATTTTTAATATTTAATAATAAGGTGATGAAGTTGTCAATCGATCGACTCGCAGCAACCTGGGATGCTGCCACAACAATGGCAGGCTCTTGCATGAGGGCTAGGTGCCAAAAAATGAGAAAGTAAAACTCCAATAAACTATAACAATTTAGAAGTCCATTTGTTAAGCACTTCTAAGTAGCGGTATGATTTTAAGGATGTCTATGACAACCTCTACTCAGAAACAAAAGAAAGAAAAGGCACATCAAAGAAAAGGCCCCTCAAAAAGCAAAAGCTGATTATTATGTGGAATTGCTGTCTGAATGTCTGATTTCTAAGCTACCATCACTAAAGATGAGATTATATGGAAGATAAAGCTTTAACCAACAAAACAGTATCATGTTGCTAGGTTACCACAGGCAGAGATGGTGCTGGGGATGAAATTGTAGCCTCTTTGATCAGAATAACAATAATCTGGTGGTGTGTCTGGTTGCTAGGTTATCATAGTCCAGGAAATATTGAGTTTGTTACAAGATGAGGGAAATAACCTTGAAGTCTGTGTTTAAGTGTTCATGTGAATGAGAGAGTGATTGCTATGTTACCATCGCCAGGGACGATGCTGAGTGTGACACTGTTGCCGGCTTCTTTGATCAGGTTGACTATCTCTGAGTGTGTGTATGTGTTGATGGGACAGCCATTGACGGCCCAGATCCGGTCTCCAACACTCAGACGACCACAGCGCTCTGCAGGGCTACACTCGATTATACGTCCAATCTTATGAGGCATACTTGCATTCGCCCCACCACCTGCCCATCAAAGAGTGTGTGAGAAAGAGAAGAGGGTGAGTGATGAGAGGCATCAGAGAAGGAGCATCGCATGAAAACATCAGCAGATGAGCATCACCATTAATGAATAGCAACTGAAACCAGATGAACACACACCTGTAGCCGTTTCTGGTTTGCTCACTGATGAGACTATGACAAAACCGAATCCTTCGCTGTGACGGCGCTGGATAAGAATCTCCTCGGGCTGAGGCTGGAGTGTGTGTTGTTGGGGCTGCTGCTGGAGTGTGAGGCCGGTGCTGCCTGAACCAATCCCACTGGTGGAACCGGACCCTGAGCCAGATCCGGATCCAGACCCAGAACTGACAGTGCTGAGTGAATTCTGGCTACCCTGAGGGGTTCTCTTCTCCTGAGAGCCACTATGATGAGACCAGGCCGGGGAACCAGGGGCTTCTGGATCCCCCTTACACACTGCCATGTGAGAAACAACAAATGTCCACATTATACACTGCACCCACAAAACTTGTTCAATGCCTTCCTGATAGTTACAGCCTCCATCTTCCTCAATTTGAAAGGCAGACTAAGATTTAGACCAGAGGAAAAATACAACAAACCCTAACTGGTTTTTGAAGAAAAGGAAAAGGTTATAGAACTACTGCTGTAGTTTTAGAACACCTCCGTACCTCAGGGACAGCCTGAACAGTTGACAACCGGGTGGATTTTAGCAGACAAAAATTACACCAAAAGTATAATAAGAACTCATTCAATAGGTTACAAAAGAGCATTTTAAAAGAGGTAGAACTCATTGCCTTGGTTACAGACAGTGTTCATGACTCCTTAGATAAAGGCTAGAAAAACTGCTGTGAATAGCAGTGTTCCAAGCTGAGCAAAAAGAGCTTATTTTAAAAGGGTTATTTTTACAAAAAACATCTGGAGGACTCCCCAGGACTTTTGTGAAAATATTCTTTAGACTAACCTGACTACATTTATTTGAAGGTGTATGTCCCATCACGTTTGGCTTAAAAGAAGGACAACATAAAAAAAAAAAAACAACATAACAGTGAAGCATATTGGGGGTAGTTTGTTGGTCATGGGCTGTTTTGGTGCTTCAGGTACTGGAAATGCTAAACTGAAGCACAAATTCAATAGTGAAAACGAACGACTGGCCTTCTGTTTGAGTCTTAAAGCTGAAGACTATACACCAAAACCCTATTTGAGTGGTCCTGACCAAAAAAATGTATTGTCATGCTACAGCAAGACCTTAAAAAAAAAGTATCTTAAAGTAGATACTCATTTGCAGAAGAAAATATAGATACTTTTCAGTGTGTGAGATGTGAGTGTGCACGATCTGGGAAAACATCATGTGACAGAAGTAGTTTTGCCACGTTATCACGCACTCCTTTTTCATTCCTTCTCTAAAAACAGTCTAATAATAAATAAATTATATTAATATTATTTATTTCTGAGCTTCTTGTTTAAAAATGAGTTATTTCACAGAGACAGCTCGTTTGTTTGTGTCCCAGAGAAAACTCATGCCCAAGCGCAGTGGATTATGGGTAATATCGGTCAGTTGAGCATTCATGGATCTGCACTTTAGAATCTAACAGGTAAAAGTACACAACCGGGCACTGCTCGGACACTTTTTATGTACACTACAGTTTGGGACAGAATAATTTTATAGATTCACATCTATAAAAATTTGAAAAGTGTGTGGATTTGATTTCTTTCAGATGACCTAACATGTGAGACAAAGTTTGAGGTCAGAGCGATCAGAGAGAAAATGAAAGAAAATAGAGCATTTGTCACAAAATAGGTCTTTCATGAGCACAAAGTAATAATATTTTGAATGGTTTTCAATTCTCAATTTTCTTGTTTTTTCTTTTGGAAGCTCTGGTGAAGTTTAATGCTTTTCTATATTGGTTAGCAATGTCATAGTTAGTCTTTAGTACAAAAAAAAAAGTTTTGATGTGTTAGTTGCATTTTGTATTGTTTACTCTCTCTGTTCTATCAAAATCAATCACAGTTTAATTGAAATCTGATGCAATCTTTTGAGGAAAAATTCAGTTCAGTTTGTATAAACTGTATATTAGGTTTTATTTGATGTTTATGGCCAAACGGTTACTCTTTTCAGGCTTAGAGTCAAATTTAAGTTAGTAAATGTGGTAATTGTTTAATGTGTCTCATGCTAAGGACTATCAACATAAAATATGTTTGTATTTTATTTGTGAATGTTAAGCTTATCACTTATAAATCATTCTTGCAATTATTTTAGTCATTTTACTGACCTGATGACTAATACTTTGGTTGAGCTAAAAAAGGAAAGATATTTAAGATATAGAAATGATTAGCCCTGTACAGCACCTGCACAGTGTATTTTCGCACTGTTATGTACAAATTATTTTTTTGTTGTGCATTTTCTACCATCGTTGAGACAAGAGGGCGATCAGATTCAATATGACTGATAACTCAAGGGAAACTGTTCACCATGTATGGGAAATGTTATATCTGTTTTTTATCAGTGTTTTTTATTATCTGTATAGTGCTATTTTTATTGCAAAGAGTTGAATAAATATTATCTTTATTCCTTCTCTATAATTTCTGGTAGTTCCAGTTTACTCCTAGAGTTGGACCTAATATAGGGTTTAATGGTTGTTTAATTGTTAACATATGCATCTTCGAAGGGTTACATAAATTAAAAGAATTGCTCTGTAAACCAGATATTTTGCATTGTATTTTACTTTATTCTGGCAAACCCAGCCATAATTTTAAGTGAAGAGGAATTGAAATGTCCAATTGAAGTGTAAGATGATTTGTGATTTGTGTTTGAGTTTGCATTAACCTTGCTTTCTGCGCACGCTCAGGCTAACATGCCCCCGCTTGGCCGCCTGCTGCATCAGCTGAACCACAAGAGTGTGTGTATGTCCAAGCACAGACGTCCCATCCACACACACCAACTCATCCCCGGATCGTAGTCGTCCATCCTCATCTGCGGCTCCGAAGCGCACAATGTGCCCAATGTAGATCTGAACATAAACATGAGTATGTCTTAAGTTGACCAAAAACTAAAAGATAATCATCACATCAATATACTCACGGGTTCTCCAGGCTCATTTCCCCCCAGAATCCTGAAGCCAAATCCTGTTTCTTTTCTCCAGAGGAAGATCTCCTGATCCGGAGACTCTGGTGCGGCTGAAAAAATAAGAAAAGAAAAACCCATATGAGGTCAAATTTGTGTCATAAATGCAGCGTGTATTTTTGATAATCATGTGCGCACTTGAGCGAGTAGAAACTAAACCTTTGGGACAAAGAAACCAAACCGCAAACTTTTTTCAACCTGTGCGGGTGTCACAGCACCTGAGAGGGCAAAACACTTTCTCGTGAGGGAGGGGAGGAGCTAACATCCTCGACCCATAATTCCTCTCTCCCTTCCTCACTCTTAATCTTAACCTGCGTGTGGGTGATTAATTCCTGCACTCGGGTGAATTTGATTTTTATCAAAGATGCGGCGGGAACCTCACTTCCCGAAAGACAGCTGTGATTGGGTGCCTGTCTGTCAGTCAATTAGTTCTGTTACTTTAACGCTGTAATTCAAGCCTGATGGCACACATAAAATCAAATATTTTTGCCCATAAAAATTAAAATACAATTGCTAATATTACATTGTTAAAACAAATCAGCATACAAAAATGTAGATCCCTTTACATTTGATATCCAATGTTCCCAACAGAGTATGGCTATCATTAAAAGCACTTAAATGAACAGTAATTTTATCAATTTCCACATATTAAAAAGCAACATCTGTTCTAACTTCATGTAAAGTTAACTTGGAGATTCCTTGAGCTCTCAATAATAGATGAGAACAGGAATAACTCCCTTCAGCCTCAACGACTCGATTCCAAGCTCTGTCCTCGGCTAACAAGTCTCAAGATCAAAGGTCCTTTGGTTTCAGAATTTTGAGGTTAGGAGAGTCTCGTCCATGATCTCGCACCATCATCATATATATACAAACATCATATATATATATATATATCTATACACACAGACCATAAATATACAACTAAAAGTATAAAAAATATAATATATATATGGTAGTTGGGAGAGTTTGCTCTTCAGTATGAGGTTTTGAAGAGAGGCCTGTAGTAAACAGAGCCCTTAAATGGACGTTGTCCCTTTATAAGCTATTATGAAGAGTTTTGGCTACAGAGGGATCTAATCGACAGATGAGCATGAAATGAGCCAGATCATTCTGCTCTTCAGGTGCTAATTAGTGCCACTAATTTTCTGTTAAACAGCTATCGTTAGAACACTCCACGTTACGATCAATGTTCTTCAAGCTATAAAATGTGTTATGCTCAATAAGCTGATTTCTCTGGTGTCATGTAAAAACAGAAAATGCATTTCAGTAATATTCAGTTATAGTTTTTTTTCTATTGCATTTTGTTTGTCTGTGATCCGGTTTGCGCATATCCAAAGTGGCAGAAAGTGCGCGAAAGTAAGAGTCCAGATGCAAACAATCACAAAAGGCAAAAGATTGAAAAAAATGTTTTATGAGTTAGAATGTAAATGCACAAATACGCTTTATTAAGTAATTAGCTTATTGAGCATAACACGTTTATTCAACATAAATCCTGGTAAACATGTCAATCACCAACAACACACTTATATTGGCATATCAGTACTGCTTTTTGTGCATGTGTAGGATTGGCAGAATGCTCTCAAGGGTGTTTTGTTGGAAAGGTAAGCAAAAGTACAAAAAGCTGAATTTTTGGATCCTGTAATTCAGATCTTCTGGAATGTGAAGCACATTGATAATGACTGATCCTCTATTTCAGATTTAAATTGTATTTCCTTTTTCTTTTTTGTAGAACACTGTAATTGCCAGAGGAGCACAACTTCCTTCAAAAAAGGTTTCAGCTCATGAGATATTTTACAAAGTATCAGTGGTTACTTTAATAGCAAAGTATTATCAGTGGTTCTAATATAATTGCACAACAACCTTTACTGCATAACTTAAATTTTTTTCTTCCAATTTTGTAAATATTTTTCCAGACATTTACAAACCACCATGAAACCAGCTTTCAGGCTATGTCTGGTTAATCATATGGTTTGGGTGTTATGATAGTTATGCTTAAGTTACGATCATAGCATGCTTATGAACACTCACGATGACGGCTCTCATAGATGGTCCGTGACTGGCTCCATATTCGGAATGGGTCTGGTTTCCTAGACAGAGTGCCCTGGCCATTGATAGGACAGGGCAACAGCGGGAGGGGTTGGGTGGGCACTGGAGGTGGCAGTGGAGTGGATTCTAAGGATGGGATCAGGGAGTGTAGAGCAGCAGGTACATCTGGTAAAGTCGCAGGTACAGGAGGGAGAGAGGGTACTTCGGGTAGAGCAGCAGGAACAGGAGGGAGAGATGGTACATCAGGTAGTGCTGCAACAGGCATCCCTGTAGGTAACACGATGGGGAGGGAGGATACTGGGGGTCCAGAAGAAATCCCAGTAGGTTTCAGAGTGGGTATCATTGGGGGTAGAGAGGGTAGAGGTGGAACAGCAGGTACAGCAGGCATCAGGGAAGGTAGAGAGGGTAAAGCAGGCAGCCCAGTGGGCATTACAGACTCTGTTCGGCCAAGAGAGTCTGAGTGAGAGCTCCGCTGACTGTCCTTACGCTCCAGCTGAGGAGAAAACAATGGCATCAGCATCATTTAGTTTATTTGATCTTGTTCTGTTATGACAATGTATTCAAAGACAACTATTAGGCAACCTTAGCTAAACAACACGTCTGAACACAAATTTAATTAGGGCGTCACGGTGGCGCAGTGGGTACCACGGTCGTCTCACAGCAAGAAGGTCACTGGTTCAAGCCTAGGCTGGGTCGGTTGGCATTTCTGTGTGGAGTTTGCATGTTATCCCCGTGATCGCGTGTGTTTACTCCGGGTGCTCCGGTTTCCCCCACAAGTTCAAAGACATGTGGTGCAGGACATGTGGCCATAGTGTATGAGTGTTATTGCATGTGGATGGATGTTTGCGGGTGGAAGGGCATTCATTGCATAAAAGACACATGCCTGATGTTGATGTTGGCATTTCATTCGCGGCCCCTGAAAAAAGGACTAAGCCAACAAGAAGATGGATTGTTTAAAACTTGAAAGTCAAGTTTTAAACAGACCATCACATGAACATGAACTAACATGGCACATGCTTATCACTGGAATTATGATGTGGTTGTTGACTTAGCATGAAATAGCTTGTTATAAATATAATGTCATTATGAATTATCATTAATTTACCATGACATTTCATGTGGTTAGAATCGTGCCAGCAAGTAATTTTCATTGGCATTTTGTGACCAGGAATTTGAATGAACTTGAGATTAGCATGATGACAAGTCCTGTCAACATGTAATTAGCTTGACACTAGAATAAATTGACATGAATGTTGCATGAATTGTCATATGATTAGCATGATCTTAACATGAAAAAGGTTCAATGCGGCTGACATTGACATGATGCTAACAAAAATGCCACATGATTAGCATGTCAGTATGAATTAACATAATGCTATTTTTAATAAACATGATGTTAATATGAATTAACCTGACATTAGCATAACAATAACATGAATTAACATGCAATTACTATTCCACGATGAAATAGCTTGTAGTGAGTAAGATGCCATCCTCAAGAATGAATCAACTAGTCATTAGCCTGACATGAGAATAAACTAACATGATTATATAATTGACAACTGATTAGTATGATGCCAACATGAAATAGCTGGCCATAAACATAATGCTAAATTGAATTCGCCTGACATTGTCATGATAAGGGTTCCACATGATTAGCATGATGCTAGCATGAATTAACCTGACATTAGAATGATGCTACTATCAATCATTATGACATTATAATCTCTAACGTATTATAATCCTAACTTGAATATTGCTCATGTGAGAAAATTAAAAACATCTGGATTTCTTCAAAGTGAGGTGTTAATCTTAGAAGATGCACATTTGAACATAAATCAACTCCTAGCAGTTGATTACTTACTCCAGACCAGACTGTTATGCTTTTCCTTTCAACAAGTACACTAATGTAGATGACATCTGAACTTGACTACCATATCTGGGGGCAAATGAGAGGAATATACAGCAATCTGGCTCTAAAACTAAACTAAACTGAACAGTCATTGTCTAACCGTCACAGATTTAAACAAAAACAGCATGAAAGTGAAGAATGTCTTTTTAGAGTCAAGACTAGAATCAGCCAAACTAGCAAAACTAGCCAAACTAGCAAAAAAATTTAACCCTTAAAAAAGAGTAAGGCCCTTGTTTATCTGGGTAGTTGTGTTTGTTTTTAATTCACAGTAAGGCATGTTCCATGAGATGATCTTACCTGTAGTCTGGGACTCCTCTTTGGCTGTACCACTCCTGAAAGAGAGACATAGAGAACAATCACAACACTCATTTCCTTTAAAAGTGCACAAAATTGCACACCATCACTCACCTCTCTGCACCAGCAAAGTGATCTCCCCTCCGGGTGTCTGTGTCCGGATCAGTTCTTCTATCTCCCCATTGCTCAAGTTACTCACACTTCTCTTGTTGACCTCAAGAAGCAGATCATTCTCTCTCAGACCCCTGCATCGCTGCGGGTCCAGAACTCGCTCCACTCGGAGCCCACCTGGAACTAGAATGAATCCCAGACCTGGCCCAAACATTGGTCCTGTCTGGAGATGCAAGGTAATCAGCTCAGGCTGCAGAGCGATGGCCGATGCCAGGCTCTCTGGGTCTGGTCGCTCCTTGTCCGATCGCTCTGAGTGATCTGGGCGGATGGTGCTGGTGCTGAGTGGCTGAGTTGGTTCTGGTCCAGGAACAAGGATTGGCTCCTGGTCCAGGACAGCCACAGAGGTTAACAAGCTAGTGGCGGGGTCATCTGGGTCAAAGGGTAGAGGGTATCCACGGCACAGCTCCAAATTCACCATAGATCCCACTGGAACCGCTTGAAAGAGCTTCACCACTTGAGCATGAGTGTGACCTAGGACTAATGCTTCATTAACTCGTACAATCACATCTCCTGTAATAAAAGAGAGGAAATAACATGAAATCAAAATTTGTAAAACACTACGACACCACACCACATAAGACCTGGGTCAGTATGTTGTACAAACCATAATAATAAATATTTGCTTAAAAAAGGATAATCAGCTTTTTTCATAATGTGGGCTTGTGCAAATAAAGGGTTCTGGAGCCCATTGGTAAAGGATGCTATATAATTGTACAACCGGGAGCATGATTCATAAAGGGTTCTGCTAACGTCTACTAAGTTTTTAAAGAACTATTTAATATACGACCAGAATAGGAGCTGTTTGATCCCTTTAGAACAAAACTAGTGTCAACAAAACAAAAGTAGCAGTTCTTGTCTTATATACTACATTTTTAGTTGAGTTTTGTCTGAGCTTGAGGAGGCGTCTTCCTTAGGGGGATTTACTCTTAGGGAGCTCTGTTTCTCAAGTACCATCATCCTCAACCTTTCTATTTGTTATACTACTTCACCTGTGGTCCTTTCTTTTAAATCTCCGTATGTGTTCAGTATTGTAGGAGGGTTGTATTGCTAATCTTTATAGCAAGCCTTTTCTCTTTTCTTATCTCTTTTAAGATAACAGACCAAAATATATGTGGAAAACCATTGCTGTAAAAAAGAAAAAGTTTTTTTCGCTATACATCCCTGAAGACAAATGGATTGTGTGAACAAAAGTGATGCTTTTCTCTGACTTAAAAAAGTGTGATTAGACATCCTGTTTGTCTGTTAGTCAATTTCTGAGCTCATTGATGGACCAGAAACAAATGGCGGAAAGATGGTGCAGTAGTGGAGTTGGTCGTTCTGTAACTGGAAGGTTGGTGGTTCGATCCTGCTAGGGCCATTCTGCCGTTGTGGCCCTGGGCAAGCCACTTCACCCACATTGCCCAGTATGGATGTGTGTG
Organism: Danionella dracula; assembly: GCA_900490495.1. Lineage (NCBI taxonomy): Eukaryota > Metazoa > Chordata > Actinopteri > Cypriniformes > Danionidae > Danionella > Danionella dracula. Next base: position 16,317,294 of record UELW01000334.1, read on the forward strand.
ACTGGTGGGGGTGTGTTTGGTGGTGGGCAGGAGGCGGTAGGCGCAGAATAGCAGCCACGTCCTGTCAGACTGCCCCAGGGTAGCTTATCACCACCAGAGTGGGAATGTGGAGTGAATGAATAATGCTCTGATAATTGTAAAGCGTCTCTGAGTGTCTAAAAAAGCGCTATATAAATTGAAAGTATTATTATTATTATTATTATTATTATTATTAGAAAGAAATGCAATGATTACACTAAGATCCGATGGAGAAGGGCCTTTACTTCAATCCCAAACTGTCCCTTAACTGCTGTTTGTACTCTTTAGAGTTAGAGTAGAAGAAAGGTTCTCATTGGCTCTTTTTAGGACCAGAGTAGAATCATTGGCTGTTCGTAAGTGAAGGTTCTTATGTTTATTACCTGTCTCCATCTTGTTATCGCGCGCTGCTGGTCCATCCAGAACAAGGCTCTTGATCTGCAAGAACTCATCTGGTTCATCTCCACCCACCAGAGTAAAACCAAACCCACGTGGGCCCTTCAACAGTCGAGTATTGATGAAAGAGCCCTGAAGCAGAGCTGGGTCACGTGTGAAGAACCCTCCTGCACATAGACGCATACATATATGTCAACATACAGTACACAACCTGTTGACTCATATTAAGGATTTGCAATTACCCTTTTTTCTTTGATATGTGATCAAGCTTATTTTATATCTTGAATGAAAATGAGGAAATTTAAATTAAAATAATGATCCTGCTAGGAGAAGCTTTCTGATTGGCCAATTCAACTCAGGGTTGAGGAATCTACTGCCCTCTACTGGATTGGCTCACTCTTTACAGCATTTTAAGAGCATTTATCATTTTTGTGTGGATTTTTTCCCAACCATGCTCATGTGGACAAATTCAAGAAAAACACAGTTTTACAAAATAAACAGGTAGTTGTAGACATGGCCTAAGTTTTAGAAAAATAAAAACGGTCTATATCAAATATGTCAAACTCAATTGAGTTAACTTTTTGTTGCAAGAGACACCAGAGTAGCTTTAAACAAGCAGATAGGTTTATAGGTTGAATCAGGTGTATTTAGTTAAAGTCAGCACAAAACTATCCTGCAGCCTTCCAGGAATCGAGTTTGAGACCGCATATCATGTTTGATGTAAAGGAGAAGGTGGCTCACTTTGACCTTTCAAAATGTCAGAGATGCCTAGAACTCTGAGACAGGGATCACGAAGAAGAAGCCTAGAAAAGACTTGTGATATTTAAGTGGGAACTAGAAAAATGGTTTCACTTCATGAATTTTATTCTCTCAGCTGAATCTTTTGTTTAAAATGACTTTCACAAAGGAACATTCTGACCAAGAAACACATACAGCTTCTAACCGCTTCTAACTAGAAACAGAAATAATAATATTGTAAGTGTTGTTTTATTGTTTTCACCTTCAAACACAAAAATAAGGATTGGATGTCAACAGCAACTAGCACAGAATTGCTGGCTCTGGCCTGAGTAGAGAATCTGTGTTGATGTTTGTGAAACATACGTTTAGGGCCTGGAACTGAAGGAGTGTGTGGATCTCTGTAATTCTCCAGATGTGTATTCAGGTACGAGGATCCAGCGGAAGAGTGCTCTTCGATCCACTCTGATATAAACGTAGACATGTCCACAGAGATACAAATCAGGGTAAGCTAACATCTGCCTGTGCAATATCCAGCATTATACCATGGTCTGTCTGAAAACTTGGTTGTTGTGGTGTTGATTCATTTTAAATATTTTGAGGTAAGTTGGTTTGATCTTCACAGAGCGGTTCTTTAACTTCACATTGTGCATTAAAATTCAATAACGCACAATTTTGAATTGATTATTAAATTAACTACCAGTGATCATTACATTGGCATTTTTGTAAATGTGCAGTAAAAAGTAACAAAGTAAAATTGTAAGTATTATTTGATGAATCAAACAAATTTTTTTTCAGTTAGCCAACAGTGGACTCACTCGCGACTAACTTCAAAAGCACTCCTAAATAGTTTAATTATTACGCATTTATTGAAAACCATTAACTTTTATGGGTGTAAAGTTGGTGCAGTGGTAGAGTTGGTGGTCCAGTTACCCCAACGGGCTTTTCTGCCACTGTGGCCTTGGGCAAGACAATTCACCAGCATTGCCCTGTATGGAGGGGTTTGCCCTGTATGGTGGAGTGTGTTTGGTGGTGGCAGGAGGTGAAATGACAGTTATGTTCTGTCAGATTACCTCAGGACAGAAGTGGGCTATCAAGGTATGTTATCACCACCAGAGTGTGAATGTGGAGTAAGTGAATAATGCCCTGAAATTTGCACAGCGTCTTTGAGCGCATGGAAATGTGGAAAAGTGATAAATTAAAGGCATTATTATTAATATTATTACTATCCAACACACTCCAACTAGAGAGACAAAGTTCTCTGGGATATGAGAGCATATGAAAAAACTATTTAGCAGAACATTAACCAAGCCTAGGAACACTTGTTTAGCAAAACTACACTGTCTACACTGTAAAAAAACAACAACTGTAAAAATACGTATAATTTTACAGAATAGGTAAATTTGAGTGGTTTACAGGGTTTTATCAGTATTTTATTTCAGTTGTCTTCTGTGAAGGTTTCCTGGATGAACGGGTGCCTGTATATCCTGAACCCCTGCCTGCTATCGTTATCCTTTTGTTCAGTTGATCAGTGGAAAAGATAAAGCTTGTGCCTTTTCAAAAATATTTGGTTTAATGCTAACCATATAATGATCTGAATTATATTTTAAAGATATTTTGAGGCCTTTTTAATTATTTTTTTAGAAAGGTCAGTTCAGAGTTGAGACAGGAAGAATTTCTGGGAGAGATCTGGTGAGAATGATTGGCAAAGGACGGGCTGGTTTCCAACACCATCACCGGATGCAAATCTGTTACTATGGCTACAGCAAACCAGCTGTGTTCAGTAATTCAAACACCTGCCAACCAAGCAGAGTTCAGACAAACCAAGGCATAATGTTAAATAATAAATGTTACATTAAACAAACTTTAGATGATAAATGTTATAAGCAACATAATATCAGATTAGACATCAGGCGAGGGTTTTGGTGCGTGCAGTTAGACATACACACCTCTGATGTAGCGCCCCCCCTCTGGATTATGCGGTGTGTGTAGGGTGTGTGTCTGTTTCCTCTGGGCCTCCAGGACTGGGTTCTCATACTGAGTCTTTCTGTTGATGTGGCTGAGATAGAAACACAGAGTCAGAAAATAAGCCTATGCTTTATTTAATAAATCCACATTGAATATAATACTTACTCCACATAGTACACTCCATAAACTGGATCATCAATCTTCTCCCACCCCGTAGGGAGCTCTGAAAAACACAAGTGACATTGCTAATTGTTTTCATCTTTAGGAGTGCAAAGAAAGGAAAAGACTTGCCCGAAACAGAAAAAGAAGAAAACCAAGGTGAAAACCAATACCGAAAATCCATCCATTCATCCATCTTCATGTCGGCTTTCTTCCCTTTCGGGGTCGCCACAGCGGAATGAACCGCCAACTCTCTGGCATATGTTTTACGCGGCGGATGCCCTTCCAGCCGCAACCCATTGCTGGGAAACATTCACACAATTGTTTTTTCTCAATTCACTTAAACCGCATGTCTCTGGACTTGTGGGGAAACCGGAGCACCCGGAGAAAACCCACGCGATCACGGGGAGAACATGCAAACTCCACACAGAAATGCCAACCGACCCAGCCGAGGCTCGAACCAGTGACTTTCTTGCTGTGAGACCACCGTGCTACCCACTGCGCCACCGTGATGCTCAATACCGAAAATAATTTGATAATAAATAAATATTTGCCAGTTATTAGTACCATTGGTACTTGTTTAGGCTTACTAAAATCAAGGTCCTATAATTGCATGAATTAGTATAAAAGTTTCAAAGAATAAATTATTTACCAAGTCTGAAAACAACCTATTTACGTAATAACAAGAATACTTAAAATGTTTAAGTTAAAGGTGGCATATCATGTAAAGTGGACTTTTCTAAAACATTTCTAGCACGTTTTAAGCTTGTTTATTCATCAAAAACATGCCACCGAGTCATATTCATATTGGTTCATGCATGTTTGTGTAATCCCGTTTTCTTTTTTGGGAAGCTCAAAACATCTTGATGGCCATAGCCACGTCCATTGGTGGAAGCACCAATCAGATTACCCATTAACGCAGCTCATTTCGGTGAAGAACGCGCACGCTGACTTGTCGATAAACAAAGCAAAGCAATGGATGTCCTGAATCAAAAGTGTTTTTAAGCTTACCAATAGATGAATGTATTTAGTGGAAATGGCTGGATTTTCACTTTGCTGACAAGCATAACCTAGTAGGGGGCTCGTCTGGCAGAGCACAACCATTTGAGGACATTCTAAAACGAAAAATACTGGTTTCTGAAGGTTATTAGGGGTTCAGTGATAGTCTAGAGGTGTTTAAAATAAGAGGTCTTTATTATAAACTATTTAAAAGGGGCATGATATGGCAGCTTTAACTGCACTCATTTCAACATTAAATATTAAAGTGCAGACCTTCTGGCCTCTCTCTCTCTCTTCACTGACCCTATCAGACTATACGTGGGTGCATGCCCCGCTGCAGAGGTTCAGGTGTGTGATTTCCTCCTGCACTGATCTTCTCTCACAGAGCAGACTTTCATGAGTGTTTTCATGTTACTCTTTCAACCTCTTTACTTACGAGGTGTTTTAGTCCGGTGGTTAAAGGCATAACATCTGCTGCAGATGCATCAGAGGAGCTGAGCTCTTCAGTTATCGGCTGAAAGCAGGTAAAAGGAGAGAGAATGTTCTCTACAATGTGTAAGGGGAATGTCGCAGAGAGCTTGTGATCTTCCCAATATGCACACCCAAGACTCGCCATTGTACAAAGAGGCAACCGTGTCATTGAGAAGGTCTTTGCAGGCTCCTGAACTTTCACCGTTACATGTTCTGCAAATCAATGTCCGTTGGTTTGTACTGCATTTTTGGGTGTTAGGTTTTATGGCCGAAAAAGTAAAATACCCGAACCTGAAAAAGTCTCCAAATATCTGGTGCAACCTTATCAGTCTCTGTATGTGATTCTGAATCCACAAATGTCAGTAAAGTTCAAATCAGTTAGTAATTTTTGACAGTTTCATGCTAGATTTTTTGTTTGACCACAATGATCAGACCCACTGCCCAGTGATAAGCTTCCATATAGTTATTTGTGTATTACCCTTCTAATGATTACAATTTCCCACAATCTCTTTCACTCCCAGACCTAAAAACATACACAAAATACACAAACCGATATCATGATCCAGTTCTTCAGCATGAACACCTTCTGTACCTGTAGAAAACACCAAAGAACTCATGAAAAATTACTCACTCACATCTTCTATGGCTATTAATTCACTATAAAATTCTCTGATGTGACTCTCTGATGTAAAGTGTGGATAAAGGTAGAAATACTACCAAATAAGCACAGCAGTCCAGTTTAGTTCACACCAAGTGAACATCTCTGAACGCGAGGACCTCTGGTTTTCCCTTTTAATATATGACAGAAAGTGTCTAACTGCAGTTCCTTGTCTGCTCAATCAGAAGCTTCTCATTGACAGCAAAGCAAAATAAAAAAACATACATCTGGCTCCATTATGATTGAATTCATATTGCCCGGGTTAACCCTCATGATGACAGTGAGTAATTTTTAATACTCTTTTCTTTAAGTTATATTTCATCACATTCACTACATTCATGTTCCATACAGTCAAAGGTCACACTGCAAAAAAATGCCCTTTTGGAACAATAAAAAAACTCAAATAAAGTTTAACTCTTACTATATCAAGCAAAAAAATCTGCCAATGGGGTAAGCAAATTTGACTTGGCAAGAATTCTTAAAATTAGGAAAAAATTCTAGCTGATGAATAGACAAAAACTCTCAAAACAAGTCTTTACAAGCTGTAAAACTGCACTGAAACTAGAATATTTCAACTTGTATCTAGTCTCTGGTGGTCTTAAAACTAGACAATCTGTCTTAAAACTAGGATGTTTTCTCTTTTATTTAAGGCTAACTTAGAAAATTTAGTATTAAAATAAGTATTTATGACCTTAAATTAAGGAAGTTTGTGCTTAATTTTAGTTCTTAAAAGAAATTCTAGCTTAAAATTTTAAATAATTATATTATTTAGGGTCTCCCAGCGATGGATTGTGACTGGAAGGGCATCCGCCACGTAAAACATATGCCAGAGAGTTGGCGGTTCATTCCGCTGTGGCGACCCCGAAAGGGAAGAAAGCCGACATGAAGATGAATGAATGAATGAATGATATTATTTAGGCCTATTGATGCATTTGTAGATAGGACAGTTCAGATAGGAGAGAGGAAGAACACTTAGTAGAGCTCAGGGGAGAAGATCGGCGATGGACCAGAGCTGGATTTGAACCCCCATCACTAGATGCTTCCGCTTCACATGTCAGCGCTCTGATCGCTACGCTAAGACCACTAGTGACTAGATACAAGTTGGAATATTCTAGTTTCAGTGCGTTTTGAAGATTTTGCTAATTTTAAGAATTCTTGTCAACTCAAATTTGCTCGCCCCATTAGCAGAATCTTTTGCTTGATCTAGGAAGAGTTTACCTATATTTGAGTTTTTTTATTCTTGTTTCAAGAGTGCTATTTTGAAGAACAGGTCTCTTCCATCAAAGTTCCATACACAAATGGATGGGATATTAAGGTTTGGGGTATTGATGATTTATTTACGGTGTAGATCCTTTTTCTTATTTTCCTTTCACAAACATTTGAGTTTTATTTCAAGAAATCAAATGTTCTCACCCCATTGTCAGATATTTTACTTGATCTAGACTAGATTTTTTTTCTTGTTCCAAGATGCATGTTTTTACCAGTATTTAATATGGATTTCTTAAAATAAAATATCAATAACATTCTTGAAATAAGAATATGTTGAGTCAAAAATTCTTGCTTTAAGATTCTTGTTTTAAGATCAGTGGCAAAATCGGCAACTTGCTTCACATAGTTTCTTAATTCAAGAAAATAAATGACCAAAATAGGATTTTTTTTCTCCTCAAGAAAATATAAGTGTTATTTTCTCTAATCTATAATCTATACCCAAAAGGTTTAAATTAGAAAATTCTTCCTAAAATAAGAACATCAAGATTTTCAATCTAATTTTAAGAATTTTCAGCTTTGCTTAGAATTCATTTTTTGCAGTGCAGATCCTTAGCTGTTTAGCTGGAAAACAAACAACGTTCTGGTTTGACACCAACAAGATGAGATCCTCAACTTCCATATTCTCTTCTTTTCATTCTTCTATTTCTTTTTATTCTCCTCTGTTTCCTGTCATGAGGTTGACCAAATAGCGCCACCCAGCTGCTAGTTTATGTCCCAACAGCACTCTGAATACATGAGTGGTCCACCATGCCAAATAAAACAAGTTGCCATAGCAGGGCCGAACATTTTTTCTGTTTCCGTTCATTTCTCTGTCAAATATTTGTTCTGAAACCAAATGTATACAAATCTTAGCACCTAAAATTTCTCTAGATCTGTTCTATAATTTGGGTTTTAAGTCAGTTTTACCAGTTTTTATTTGATCCTTCTGTGCTTCTTGTGTTATGATGTGCAGTACTTTGGAAACTTGTGCTGCATCCCAATCTGAACACTATACACTGCAACCTTTTCTGATACTCATTTTCAGAAGAAAATGTACATACTTTTTTGTTTGCGAGACAAGAGTATGCACGACCTGAAAGAAGTAGTTGTGATCATGTGATTACACAACTCATTTTTTTTCCATTCTTTAACTAAAAAATATTCTAATAATAAATATAACACCCTATATAGTGATATTGTTTATTTATGTGTGTCTTCTTTACAAGGGAGAGCTCGTTTGTTTGGGTCCCCAAGAAAACTCCTTCCACCCGAGTGCAGTGGATTGTGGGTAATATAAGCCTGTTGAGCATTCAGCGATCTGCTCTTTAGAATCTAACCGGAAAAAGTGCACATCGGGGAACCCGCTAGGACACTTTTTAATTGTGCATTATGGTTTGTGACACACTAATTCTCATTTCGCATCCATAAATGTGTGGATATTGTGTGGTGTCCGGCACTTGTATATTAGTGTGCAGCACTTCTCTTATTAAACATGCTAGACTAATAAAAATGTATTGTATTTGAGTAGATAGAAGGTTGGTCTCAAAGATCAGACTTGAAGTAGATTTATCATAGAATGAAATCATTTGATAGGAGACTCCACATACTGCTTGTCAAACACAAGAACAGGATTCAAAAGAGGAATTTAACTGCATTCCTAAATACAGCATAGATCAAATATAGAATCTTTTGCCATACCTGGCTGTCGAACACTATTTCATGTTTTCATCAATTTGATTATTTTATGGTTGTACGGATTTCATAAAAGTGTAATTCACTTGGAGTTACATTGTGTTCTTTAAGACTGCATTTTATTTCTCTCCCTTAGTATTACCCATTCCCCCTTGCCCTCCATTTTACTGTTTATATCAAGGGAAGTGGTGTCCCAAAGTTTTTTGGACAAAGGGTAAGGGCTTTAGTGAAGGGATTTATACACTTCAGCCCAGATATGGGCTTGTTTATTCAATATGGCTGACAATGTGAGGAATGCAAGTAATTTTTTGTCAGTTATAAAAGTTTTTAAATTTGTTGTCATAAGTACATAAATAGGTCAAAAATAGTATTTTTTTAAATATAAATGCTAGTTTCACAAGAAACTATGAATCAATGTTAGCCCTATAACAGTAATGCTCTACAATATGTTCACTTAAGAGATGCCAAATTTTACTAAACTCAATATTATTGTGTTTCTAGAGTTGCAAAATGTGAAAAAACAAAACAGCTGTTTATGTTAGATGTCATCTCATAACTGCTTTTACAAGTCAGAATAAGAAAACACACACACACACATACACACACGCACACACACAGTTATTTTAAATTAAGAACGTGTTATTTTAGACTATTAACATAAAAGTAGCCTCATGTATGACATGTTTAAGTGTAGGTTTCTTTAGGCTTCACTGTGGTGTCCCAATTCACACCATTTTCAGTCCTTCCCCTTAGCAGTGGAAGTGGTAATCGCTATGGGTTAGGGCCAAGGGAGAGAAACACAGCTTAAGTGGTCCCTTTATTTTTTGTAGCGTATTGTATGTGGGTTTTTATTTTTCAATTGCTTTGAATACAACCACTCTTCATGCCAGGTTCTGCCATTTTTGTTTCCTACAGTTTAAAAGCTTCCTCTTACCACACAGATTGGGCTAGGAATCAAATTCGGTCTATTTTTAATGAGGTGCATTTTATCTTGGTTCTTGAATGTTCTGAATCAAGTTTTTCATTTAGAATTTAAAACTTAGAAAAAATTAAATATTTTGAAATATCTAGCCATTCTGTTGCTTTAAGGAAATATAGAAAAATATCCCTTTAATAATTATTTATCAAAAAGTTCTGTAAATTTAACAGATACGTTAAAATGTCCTCTGTAGACTTTACTGGAATTCACGCAAAAATAACCACAAATAATACAAGTTCAGCAGTTGTCAAATAACGTGTTCAACCAAAACTGAATTTCCCCATGGAATCTGCCCATCAGGCATGCCTTTTGCAATCATGGAAAAATCTACTGTATTGTGATGTTTTCATATATATTTCTATCTATGTATATGAAAAGCTTATGGGAAATCTATACTTCCCAGACTAAAAGTTCTAATATAAAAATTTCTTAAACGATTATGTCCCATTTTCACATTTGGTTAAAAAAAATACAGCAATTTAAGGGAATTCTGATGAGCTTATCAAATATCAAACATTGAAACATTTTTAAACATTTCCTCAGTGCCTTTGTGTTAAAGTACTGAGTAAATGACAGATGTAGCCAAAGGCTAATCCTTATCAGGCTATTCAGAAAATGTTTGCAACTTGGTGAGTTGGACCTGCCAGCTGGTTGTCATTTCTTGTAGATTCACTTAAGTGTCTCAGATGGTTATAGTAGACGGGTAGTTTAGATTTATAAATCTGTATCGTAATATCTCAGATGTATGTTGCTCACCATGGAGTTCCTCCGGAGTTTTTAGCTCTGAGCAGCGAGGATCTGTCCAGGACGTCGTCTTACTGTTGTGACTGGAAAGAACAACACAATTATTAATAATCTCTTCCTGTTGTGACTGAAAATAACAATCACTATCCTCTTCCTGTTGTGTGATCCCCATCTCCTTGAATCTCTCCTTCCTCAATGAATGGGCCCAGATGTTTTCTTAAGCATATCCTTCTATGTTCCATGTTTTTCTTATGCTCTTGGAGTTGATTAAGCAAGAAATTCAAGTTGCAAGGATTTAAATAATCAATCAATTTTCAGCAGAATAAACATGACAGGAAAAATAAATGAAAGTTTTCAAGCCCCTTTACGCTGCTGTTGATTTTTGAAACTCCTCATACATAGTTTTTGGTATAGGTTGTTGATGCAGAAATTGTGAGCACTTTTCACAATCCTAATTCTGCTTTAAGCTATTAAGCTAAAGCTATAAGGGAAAACAAACAAAAGGTTTCAAACCACAGAAAACTGTCAACTGCTCAAATCATTTTTAACTGGCGACTGATTACTCTCTATGCATTATAGCTTGATATAGTTCTGTATGAATTGTTACCAAGTTGTTAACAGAGGCCTTGCTATAGAGTCTAATAAATAACAATTTCCTAAATTCAGCTATAGGAGATCAAGGAACCCCTTTCAAATACGAATGTTTTGGTATTTTTGTTAAAAATTGAGCTAGGGCTGGCCGATATGGTCTCGATATTTCCTTGCTGAATATTTGGTGGAGTGACAGCTCTATATATCAGCAAAAAAAAAAAAAAACTAACAACCTTTCAAAGCTAAAAAAAAAAACATGTCAGAGTGTGTTGCTGATATTTGAATGAACTATAATTTTCTTATTCTAAATCCTAATAAAATAGAAATATTACGTATTGGCTCTAAAAGTAATTACACAATTTCTCAGTTTTAATTATGAAGCTGGGGGGACACACTTATGTTTTCCACTACAGTTAAAAATCTTGACGTTATTATAGATAGTGAACTGACGTTTAAGAACCATACCTCTTATGTTACTAACACCGCCTTCTTTCACCTCAGGAACATTGCTAAAGTACAGAACATGCTGTCTATTGTAGATGCAGAAAAATGAGTTTTCACACTTTGAATGCAGAATGAATTATTGTAATGCTCTGTTAGCTGCTGCTCAGCCACCGCACTACATAAATTACAGTTAGTTCAGAACGCAGCAGCTAGAGTTCTCACAAGAACAAAGAAATGCGATCATATTACACCAGTTCTGTTTTCTAACAGAACACACATATATATATATATATATATATATATATATATATATATATATATATATATATATATATATATATATATATATACCAGATTATGCATCTGTTCAAAAGTGCTATAAACATGAAAACTACAGAAGCAACAACGTGGATCAATGTACCTATTTAACTTATCCTTAGCATTTATCACTTATCCTGCAGCTGATGCTAATCACATGTTTGCTGTTTGTGTTAAACATTTCTAACTACTGTTTGTTTGTTTAGTTTTTTTTTTCTAGGTGCTACCAGTCAATGATTATTACATTCAGAGAGGCTCCTGTGATCTTACAGGAGAGTTCTTAACTGGAAGAGATGTTTTCTCTGCATCTGTGTGGGTTTTTTTTACTCATAGTTCTCAGTTTTTTCCCACTTCAAAAAAACAAGTTAATTGATTACTTTATCTTGCCATTAAAATCAACACTCTCTCAATATTTTTAAACTTTCTCTTATTGACTGAACTAATATAATTATACTTCCTTATCTCGGAGGGAACTTTACAATCATTAAGGTAGCATTATATGGTAGTTCTATTACTACCCCATATAATTATTTACCAGAAGTTATTAATTTAACTAAACAATTCATATTAGGCCTATGTGAAGCTGCTTTGAAGCAACTGCTAAAAGCGCTATATAAAGACATTCTGATTAATTGACTGACTGAGATATTGATTGATCAATTGGTTAATTAACTGACAAATTAATTGGTTGGTTAGTTGATTGATTGATTGACTGCAGTTGGGGCAATTGTGGGCTGGTGAGAATTTGGTGAGTGCTGAGTGATTAGGGGCAGGCAAATTTCAAGACAGAGAGCTGAGTATTAAACTGAGTTATGTATCTCACGTCAGATGCGGTGATTAGGGATAGGGGAGTCTTTTGTTAACAAAACATATTTTTCTGGTGTGAGTGCTATTACTCTATATAGTAGATCTCTCCGGTCTCAGTGTAGCTTATCTCCCAGTTATCTGGAAGAGGTCCCAGCAGGTCCTGATTGTTTGACAATGATGCTTGTTTTGCCATGGGGACAGCAGCCATGTTGTTCAGCAGGTATGAGGTAGCATCATCATCAAGGTGGCCAGCAGCACTTGCATTAGCATCATGCTGATTCGCATCTCCTGTGCAAAGCAAAGGGGAGGGGAAGAGGCTACGAGCTAAAAAATCTGGGTAGTACACAAACACATTGCCAGGAGGAGAGAGAAGGAGATACAGCGGAACTTTATAACAGAAAAATAAAAACACTGGCTAAGCTGGTGTAAAAATCTGCCTGTCTCTGCACAAATACAAACTTTTATACACATAGATGAAGTAGGGAGTAAAGGGGATCAGAGAACTCTGCGCACCTGTGAAGCTGGTGTTCATCTCTGCGTCGACTACTGCTGAGCACCATGGGAAATCTGTGACCCACACACAGTCTGTGGGGTTTCTGCCCATCCCATAGTGGTTACCTATATGATCAAAATAGCGCAGACATTAATTCGCAAAGGCAATTTTCTAAATAAACACAGACATAATAAGTTTACTTTCTAATAAAGAGCTCTACAGACAACTGTAGAGCTCAAACTGACTCGAGATTTGTTTGACTCCAATAACTACTTACTACTTACAAGGATCTGCAAAACTATCATTTCAGTTAATATATGAAAGCAATTTCCAACTGCCCCCCACTGTTCCTTAAAAATGTTCAATTGTTTTCCTTTTTACTTTGTACAACATAATTGTCCAACTATATAGATAAAGTGATTTTTACACACAAAAACAAGATTTTCAGTACTTAATTTCAGTTAACTATAATGGTTTGGAAGTCAAGTGATCATTATCTGAGTCAAGTATTCTGAGTGGCTTGTAGCAGAATCAAAGCATCCTGTAAGGTTTCTAGGTAAATTCTCAAAGTTTATGGAATGTCATCTTTATCTACTAGTATCCAGTCAAAGATTTGTCTCTGTTATTGAACATATAGTGAGCAGTGTCTGGTTTTATGAACAAACCTACAGTCTGTTTATATCGCAAATGAGCCCACCTAGCTCAAACCATTGATTTCATACAACATGAACATAGTGTCCAAAACATCAACAAAAGGATTCTGGCAAAATCAAAAGAGTCTCAGAGTGGGCAGTGATGGAAATGCATACACAGAGGTGGGACATGACCATAGTGAAGGTTTTTTTCATCTGCAAAGTTGGCTAGTTTTAACATGAGCGAAAATGAGAACCTGCTCACTTTTGCAGATCAGTCACTTCCTATTACGCATCAAGAAGGAAAGCAGCAGGTTGCCCCTTGATTCGAACACACTGCATGCTAGCTAGCATCTCAGCTAAGAAATACTAAAGATCCGACTCTATAACTATAACTATAAACTCTATATAACTATGTAACACTGAACTCATTGTGACCGGTTCTAATAAAATACTTTTTTTAATTTCTGAAACTTTTAGCTATGTTTAAATTTTTTTTTAACTTTCTCAGTACATAGCTCCTTTGGTGGTTCAGGGAATGCAAAGCAACCTATGGAGGCCCAATCCATTGAAAATCTTGTGTCTATGTCATATAAAGTGCAATCCAATTCTACCAAAAAGTAACTGGTAGGTTCCTGGTAGGGTCCATACAGCACCCCACTACTGTTTTTAAAATGTACTTTTACCAGTATATTGCTACACTTATGTGTAGACAAATAGATTACGTGTAAACACATAGATCAAACTATGTTATACAAATAACGATGAAAAATAAACTGATAGAAGGTCATGACAGTTCTAGAAGTGTGATAATATCAGGTTTTGTGTAATCTTGATTTAGATGAACTGCGGCTTGACATATAAATGATGGAATTTAATTGATAATGGTGTTGTCTTGTGGGGGAGAAAGGGAGTATTTTTAGTTGAATTGTGAAATAAGAGTTTTGTGCTTCAGTGTTTTGAAAGGGCTGTCTTTATCAGGCATGTGGTGAGTTGTGTGTCGTACCATTGAAAACTCTCCTAATTACAACGTGAATCCAGCTCCAGAGGACCTGATGAATCCTCCCTGCACACAAGCAAACAAAGATATTTCATGAGTTTTTGAGTTATAACAGATAAGCCAGTTGTCTGACTATCTCCACATCTTCTGTTCTGTTTTTGTTTTAGTTCCCTTAGTCTCTGGGATGATGGTCTGGGCATGCGTGGGTGTGGGTGTGAGTGTATGTGTGCATGATGGTGTCAGTGTCTGTAATACGAGACCTGTGTTCGCCTGCTGTCACTGTCATTGTCTAAAACACAGCTCCACATCTGTCGCTCCATTTCTGAGTGAGTATAAACTTGATTGAGTATTACTCAAAGCAGTTTTGATTATAGAAGCTGTAGGTATTATCCAAAAGTACAAAACATACAAAATGTAAATTTACTTAGTAGGCAGACATCCAGGCAATCGGTTCATGCCCTGTCCACATGTGTTTGGTAATTTCGGAACCATGATTTTTGTGGGCATGTATTGACATGTATTTCATAATGGTGTACGTGTGTTTTTCATACATGTGCTTTTGAACATGACAGTATACATGTATATGTGAGAAATTTCTAGGCGTATATGCACGAGTTTTATGTATGTATTGATAAGCAAAGTTTGATTTAAATCCTCATACATTAGTGTAGTTCACTATGGACTTCAAATTAAAGATCCACTGCATGCAGCACCTACTAGCAGCAGATGCATTGGTGTGTAAAGGCCTTTACTCTGCGTATTCATACAACAGGAAATAGAAATAACCTAATGGTAATTAAGCAGAATACGGAAGTGTGAAAAAGGTCTATTTCTACAAATAACTACAAAGATCACAGGAACACTGAGTCACCAGGTGAACAACGAAACTTCATACTCCACATGCGAGAGAAAGTCCATGAGAGAGTCATTTATAGTGCACAGAGGATGTATTGAGCAGGTGAAGGTCTTATAAAAGCAGAAAATGTACCCCTGTCTGAAATAAAAAGGGACATTTTCATTTATAGTCTATATTTGTTTTTTTATATTTTATGGATCATATTTTTTTCAGGAGCTGCACCTGTGAGCACGGACAACATTAAATCTTTCCCTTCATGTCATGTATGTGGAAGTATTTTTAATTAGTGTTACAAATGAAAGCTGCAGAATTAATGAAAGAGATTAAATTGTAATAGCAGGTAGTGTTGTCAAAAGTCCCAGTACTTCGGTACAAAAAAAAATGTTACTGTACCAGGCATTCTTGTCATGCTGTCTGTAAGGTGCTTAGTTGTGTTTTCTACGTAAAACACAGACCAGACGAGCAGACAATCAACGTTTCCTCTAAACTATTCGCATTTGCACACTAGTCCCATGAGATGCGAGTAGTGCAAATTACGAGCAAGCACATGGTTCCTCCAAGTCTGAATGAAGACTTTTTTTTTCATGGACTTGAACTTGTAGGTGTTTTTTCTGACACAGATTTTGTTGTGGATCTCTTTAGGGCTCAACATTGCAAGTTCCTGCTTCAAACCTTGATGAGCGGGTTTGATTATGAAAGGGTTAATCTCCGTGTGCTTGTGCATGCTCGACTTCCCCTCACTCACTAATAGGAGGGCTATTAAAGCCACACCTCCACATACACTGTATCCACACACAGCATTTCTGGAAGCCTGGTCACAAAATATTGTAATTAGGTCATTTTGTTACGGATCGACCAGGACAAGCGGAGGTCCAATGATAAAACAGAGTTTATTAAAAACACAGACGACTGATGATATGAAGGAAGGTAAGGAAACACACACTGAGAACAGTCACTGATTCAATAGGTACTTTCCTCTTCTCTCTTGCTGGTAGTTGCGTGAAGGGAAGTCAGAGTCCTGGATGGGTTATGTGCTGTGGTAGCAAACGAGACCGGACAAGGAGTGAAGGTGAGTGACTGTTTATATATGGTACGGGTGATGAGGCACAGGTGATGGTGATCAGTATTCAGGTGATAGTGAACGTGGTGTGGGTTGATCGTGGGAGGAGCCAGGTGATTCTCTGACACATTTAAACTTCATAAATATATTTTAACATAAAATTTACTTGTGCTGTAAGACATTGTGCAACAAAATATACCATTATTAGTATAAACAAAAAAATCCAATCACACAAACACACACACTAAGAAAATACCATCCCCTGTGCACAATCTCCCTTTGTCACTTAAGGGTGAGTAAAAACATTTCCTGCTAGATTAAAGGTGCTGAATATTAAAACTACATTTTTGGAATTCAACTGCATTTGAATACTTCATACATTCAAGTAAGTTCTGATATTTCTGCAACTAAATGTATTATACATAAATAAAAATGTATCAATGTATAATAACAATGTCTTCTTACATAAAACATGTGTGCTTTCATAGGCTTAAGTTCCACTTTCAATTAAATCCCTCAAAATTTGAAATGTTAAATTTTATTAGTTTTTGTTTGTTTGTTTGTTATTTAAGCCTTGTCAGCATCTAAGACTATATCATAGCTAGACATGAAGAAGCAGCGTGTGACATCATGACTAAACAGGCAGATTGTCTCTCCCCTACTGTAAGCGACTTGAGTGCAGGGGAGTGTTCTGGAGAGAGCGTTTGCAGTAAAGCAGACGCTGTCAACAATTTTGTCCACATATAAACAGGCAGAGCAGGGTCTCAAATTAACCAGATTGTTTTGAAATATATCATTTATTTTATAACATTTTATACCTCATTTAAAGTGCGAAATTAGACAAAGAACTGAAAACTGGTTTTGTTAAATATGACAATTAGTTTTGTTAATTTCTACCAGGTTTACTTGCTGACATTTCAACTCAAACTGCACTCGGTGTTTAATTCTGAGGTGTTCTCATGTAGATTAGTCGTGAAGTGTGCTACCTAGAGCCTGATGGAATATTTTCATGATGAACCTTTCCCGTCTCTGCTCTCGGCGCAAGCGCTAGCGTCACGTCACATCAATTAATTGAGCGTGTGCAAGCGAAACATCAATCTGAATTAATTAAATCTACAGTATTGCAAAATCCATATCATGGCACAACGCAATACCGGCATTCACTTTCATACCGGTATTGCGCCGATTCCTAACATACATACTGAGCGAAACAAGCAGATTTGAATGAAAAGGATAGAGCCAAAAACCGGTTCTTGGTGTCAGAGTAATATGTGTTTTCTGAATCGGCATTTAAGTGTTTTTGAGTATCAAAGACCCATGGGACTAGCCCAGAAGCCTTCTTTCACACCTAAATCTCACCAGCTTTCTCTCTCGAAGAGCCACAACTTTTCTCTGAGAGCCAATCATGTATGCCTTAAATCTTTAAAATGTCCAACAGCTTTGACTAAATGCTCTCTAATTCGTATTCCGGGTTAGGTCACTCCTCTCTGTGAGGAGACTGGTCTGTAGGAGTGTTCAAAGGTTGAAAATAGCAAGGGCTCAGGATCTTTTGTTTCGGAAATGGCCTGTGAAAGAGTTCTAAAATTCTCTCCTATCATGTGTCCTAGAGTTAAATTAATGTATTTCTTTTTTAACAATCTCTTCCAAATTAAGTGTATAAAATAACTCCTTACTGTTGATACTGATACTGATATATTTCATAAGTTGTATGTTGGTTGAATCTAATGTAATTACTACACATCATTGATAATAAATGTTTGAACTTTTTTCAGTCATTTCGAGATCCGAGACGGTAGAATGATTCGAACTTCCCATCATTTTAGGAAATACAGCTCAGTGCATCTGCAGCCTTAACAACAGAAGACAATTTTTTTTTATCACTTTAAATTTTTTCACATTATAAGTCTTTGTTTTGTACTGCACATGTATGGAGGGTACATTTGCTCTGATTAAACATTGACAAAGCCATGTTATTAAACCATTTTAAACTTTCATTTAAAGTTTGTATTTAGTAGAGCCTTTAAAACAAACATGTAAAATTGAAATGAGACTCACAATGAGTGAGCATTTTTATGTTGAACATGTGCTATTGTAGTCAATTTAAAGTGAGGGTAGGCAAAATTGTTAGAACGAACCAAAATGGAAAATGGTTAAACTTTATTTTGGTCCGGTTATCATTCAGATGAAAAAGTTCCAGGAAGGTAAGGACAGCGAACCTAAAGCAATTGTTATATGAGCTCAATCTTTGTAGCTCTGTTACCTATAAACATGTAGAAAAGATACACATTACTTCTGTAAACAACAGATGTATTCTATACTTGTTCATTAATGTGATCTGAGGTCTCGCAAGTAATGCCCAGCTTGATGAATGTGCTAAGCCCTTAGCCAATCAGTGAGCAGCGAGCGAGCACGCAAGGATCATGAAATCCACATTCTCAAATATGTCATTTAGAAATTGTGACAGATGTCAACAGAAAATTTTATTTTATCCAAACGTACAAAGTTGACAAAAACACTGCTTGTGCTATCTATGTAATTGGATTTCCATGAACGGCACCAAGTGAAAAAAAATCCAGTTCATGACCCTTTAATGCTATTGAAAGAAAAAAGAACAATTCAACTCTCTTTCAAACTTAGTATAATGTATTTATTTCTGTATGCTTGTCTGAGTGTTGTGTTGTTTGAAAAGACAAAGCTCAAATTTTGGAAGGCCACTGAGGTGTGTACACACACACACACACGCACGCACACGCACACGCACACACACACACTGAAGAGCACAATGGTGTGTGCTGCCCTTCCCAGTGTGTTTCCTGAGAAATGCTCTTTTGTTTGGAGCATCTGGCTCTAAACCGGCCGTTAACATCTCCTCCCTCTCACACACCTCCCCCTCCGGAGGCTCCACCCCCAGCACTAACTTCATAGCTCTGCTTGTGCCTCTTGCTATAAGACTTGTGAACCTGTGCACAAGTGTGAGTGTGTGTTACATGAGCTGCAGCTGCTTCGGTGCTCAAAAGACTCTCTGTGCCACTAGATGAAACGAGACTGTGAGAAAGAGAAGTCTACATACGGAATAAAAAAAACACACATCATGATAAAACCTTAAAATCACACATTTTGAGACAAAAGTAGATGTTGAATAAATTAATTGATCACCAAAACAACACAAAAAGGTGCATATTCAACAACCCTGTAAATAAACATTGTCTTTTATTGTTGCACAACAGTAAGCAATTTTGATTATTTAAATCACTGTTCAGGTAGCAATCATCACCATAAAAAGTTAAATGAAAGAGAACCATTTTGTAAACCAGATTCAAATAAAATATCAACCAAAAGAAACATAGCATGGGTGTGTTTGAAGCAAGGAATACAAACATATCAACTGCACCAGCCATGGCATGTAGCAATGTCCTCTCCCACGCTAGAGACACACCACAGTATCCGTATCGTTTCATTCAGGGTATTTTATCAAACATGGAATTTAATGGGGAGATTAGGTTGCTGTAGCATTAGCTGGTGTTTCGCTGGCAACATCTCTAAAAGAGTCATAAAACCCCAGAACACTTTTGAGATGTGGAAAGTATACATTGGTCTCTGATAAGTACTTTGCACCAAATTGTTAATTATTTTTTAAACTGTAAACCAATAATCTTTCCATCTACCAGAATTTTGTTTTGGTTGAAATCCAGGTTAGAATAAAAATAATATGCATTCGATAAAGGTTTATCTGTACAGTGACCTCTCTCTGTCTTTGGGTCAGAATAGATCCATCTCTAATTTGACAGTTTTCTCTCTGTCTACACAAAAATAACTTCCACAAATTTTTCAAAAATGTTTGGTTATACTAAACTGGTGGAACATTTAAATGTGAAAAACATTTTGAACAGAGCTTTATCTGTCTTGTCAGTTCATCCGTCATGTCTCTGATGATCTGTTATCTTAATATCCCAATGTATCTTGATTTATTTAATAAATTCATTATATACTATTATTATTATTAATATTACGAACTAATTTCATAGTTTCACATATATAATTGTACAATTGAGGTACAAATAATAATTGGTAATGACTAAATGCAAATAAATACTTGCTAGATGTCTGAAATTTGTGCCATTTTTACAGATTATGAATACATTTTAATAACAATTGATCTGATACCGGCTCCAAATTAAATAAAAGAAGGTATTTACCCTCATTAAAAAAGTAATTTATCTGGCCCATACATGATCTGGCACGATCCGATAAATACGTACAAGTACAGGTTTGACATTTGAAATTTGAACGGCCGACTGGGCTACTATTGGTCAGTTGCAGCCCTGATGCTGTGTGTTCATGTGTGGCATACTGCTCTCCTATTGGTCAAATTATACACGACGCCTTCCCAGAAGAGCTACCCCTCTCTTCATGCACACTTTTGGTTTCGTGTTGGTGTCCTAAATTCCATTCTCCTCCCCTACCACCTCGACGATTTGTCTCACTCAAAAGGTAAGGTTAATAGTTTTTTTTATTTATTTTGAAAAAATTTTATGTCGAATTTTGTAAAGGAAACAAAACAATCAAAAAAATTTTCAAAACAAATCACAACAACCATATAAATTAACAACCATGTCAAATTAAAATCAACTCAAACATTTGGGTCTAACTAGGGTTGGGTATTGTTTGGGTTTATGGCGATACAGGTGCAAAACCCATACTTTTAAAACGATACTGGTGCCAAAGCAGTGCCTGAACCAATACCTTATAAAAATTATTTTTTATTTAACACAAATGTTATTCTTAAAATTGAACAATATATTAAAAGTTTAATTACACATGAATATATAAGTAAATAGAAAACACAACAACAAAATAAAAACAAATTAACCACATCAAATCATTTGACCCTTTGCACTTAACATTACTTTAGCTTACTAATAACCTGTGGAAAGGCTGCTGCTGTCGTCATCATAATCAGTGACTCGTTTTGTGATCATATAGCCTCAGGAATTACAGCCTCAGGATCACCCATACCAGTACTGATGCCACAAAAATCTTGGATTTTCACTAATTAATGTTAATTACAATTCAGAATTTCAGTCTTACACATAAACAGATATAATTTTTTTACATGACAACTAAAATATATGGCATTATAAACATAAAAACATCTAACTACATTATTTTAATACCAGATATTTAAAACTGATAACCAAAATGTATTTTAAAATTAAAAGGGTTGTGACTTTTCTTTTAAATACAGATATAAAAACTGGATCCTACTGAGTTATGGAACTATACATAGTAAAATCTAGAGTGTTAAATTGACACTGATCTGAGTCTATTTGATCCAACTCTAAATAGAGTTAAATCTGAACTCATCAACAAGAACCATAAATCATTTGTTAAACTCTTATTTTTCGTTACAATGTGATGAGATAAAACGTTTTTTTTTAGAGTGAAATACAAACGTTTATCACTACGTGCAAGTTTTCGGTGAATAATCAATGGTGTAAATAATAATCTTATTGATTTTTATTGATTTAACTCTGTTTAAGTGTTATTGTTTCACTCTATTTAGAGTGTATTTGGTCCTACTTTGGACAGAGTTCATTTAACTCTCAGGATTTTACTGCGTAGGCCAATCTCTAACCTTCCATTTTTATCAAAAATATTAGAGAAAGTTGTAATAGCACAGCTCAGCTCCTTCTTACAAAAAAGCAACTGTTATTCAGAGCGCATCAGAGCTGTACAATATTGCACTGACAACAAGATACTGCTCCTTGCCTTTAAGGCACTGAATGGCTCGGCTCCGGCTCTACCTGAGCAGTCTCCTATCACGATATATTCCAGCTCACTCTCTCCGATCACAAGAAGCAGGACTATTGATTGTACCAAAGGTTAGTAAATCCACAAGAGGAGGAAGAGTGTTCTCATATAGAGCCCCGAAGCTCTGGAATAAACTCCCAGATGTTGTCCGCAGCTCAGCTACGCTCAGAGTTCAAAACTAAATTCAAAACATATCTGTTTAATCTAGCATTCGAGTAATTGGCTCCTAGTATTGGCTCCTAACAAATATGGTGTCTGAGCACTATAAACGTACAAACTCATGAAAAAAACAATGTGGTTCAATGTGCCTCTCTAACCTCTCCCCATCATTTATCTCTCATCCTGCAGCTGATGCTGATCACCTGTTCGTTGTCTGTGTTACACTTTTCTAACCTTTGTTTCTTCATTTGTTCGTTTCTGTTTTGTCTTTGTTTGTTTTGTTTTTTCAGGTCCTGACCGGCGAACCATTCGTCGATGGATATTAAATTTGTATGTTCTTTATGCTGGGGAGGTGACTAGCACCAGCCTCAGTCAGCGAAAGTCCCCTCACAGAGGAACCTCCTATCTACTCTACCTGATCCTCACGAGGACTTTGTGAAGCTCCTTTAAAAGCAACTTCTAAAGAAAGTCTATATTAAAACTTGATTGATATTTAATTAACAAATACCAAATGTAAATGGTGCAATTGTATTAGTCAACTTTTGTTAGAGCTCTTGAATACAAAAATATTAATTGATGTATACTGTGATATTCACTGCCTCCCTGAATTGACAAATTTTTAACAAAATAGAATATATAAATTGGTGCGCTATTATTGATCTGAAACTGATACCGACGTCAGTATTAGAACAATGGATCGATCTGCCCACCCCTAATCCACACCGACAGCGCCCCCAAGGTTCATCCCTCCGCTTAAAACTTTGTGCGCCCTCAAATGTTTTGTTAAATCTGACTACTTCCTCCTTTAGACGCAGCTGCAGTGAAACACTTGCAGCACATCACGGTGTCGTGTGTAACAGAGCCATACTTTCGACCGCTTAGTTTGGCATTTCATTTAATGCAAGTTGTTTGATTTAGCAATTAAGCTAAGCTATCTTCATGTCCTGGAAACTGAACTGATAAGTTGAATTCAAGATGCTCGGCATGGCTCCGACAGTTCAGGCACTTACGTGGCACCAAGATAGGAACTGGTTTACATGTTCTGTTTTGGTCCGGTCCAAACCAATTCTAGATGTACCGGCTCTGTATTGGAACTGCGTTTTGATACCCAACCCTAGTTCTAACTGAACAGAAATTTCTATGAATTTGTGTAAATCCATGTGCTTATTTTCACACACATAAACGTACGTGATATTTGAAATTCTCTCCACTGAGCAAACTATTTCTATGTCGATTAAGATTGCTGTTAGAGATTTCACACGTCAAGTGAGGATAGTAATGACTGGCAGGACGATCTCGTAAACACTGGTCTGCAACAAATACTTCCCTGACCAATCGGTACTGCCGCTACTTATATGCCGTTATCATGTATAAGTAAAAAGTGAAAGTAAGATTTTAAAAAGTAAGCGCAAATTCAAACGCAATTTTAATTTCCACATATTTATAGTAGCTTCCTGTTGCCCAAAAACTACATAGAACATAATTACCCAATTACATTTGTAAGATAATACAAAGCATTAATATACAGTGATACCTTGATACAAAATTAATCCGGTCCAAGGTGCCCTTCGGTTGCTGGATTTTTCGAATGTCAAAGCAAGTTTTACATGTAAAATGCCTAATCTGTTCCAAGCCACTCAGAAACAACACAAAAAAAATTAAATAACATGGAAAACCAGGTGGTAGGGGAGGAGAACGGATGGCAGCAGAGAGCCATGGTCATAAAAATACTAGGGCTGGGAATTTAACGCATTAATTTGATTAATTAATCACAAAAAAAAAATAACGCGTTAATATTTTTTACGCAATTAACGTGCCCTGCCCCCTACAGATCTGTAACTACACATTGTAGTGCTGCAGCAAGCTAGTAACAAAACTAACAAGATGCCAAATGAAAAGGACGAAGAACTGCATGGTCTGCTTAAGGGCAATTTTAAATACAAAAGAGATGCTAGTGGAGCCATTGATAAAACAAAAGTTATTTGTGCGTTTTTTGTGACAAGGAATTTGCCTATCATCGAAGCAGTTCTAGTTCGAAGTACCACCTGAACTCGAAGCGTGTTTTAGCGAGCTCGATAGTCACCTCACCCCCTGCTGCGACAGTCAGCAAGCTCCGCCAAACCACGCTGACTGATGCAAGTCACCGCAAATTAAGTAAGTCTACATCGCAATCATTAACAAATGCGATATCTAAATGGATTGCAATGGACTCTAGGCCTATTAATGTTGTGGAAGACAAGGGGCTTGTGGATGCGTTTCGAATCGCTGCCTCCGACCCAACCTACACACTACCGTCAAGAGGCACAGTAGTTTTCTAGAATAAATCAGCTGTATGACAACGAAAAAATATCAAAACGGGACAGCTTAGCTCAAACTAAACATGTGGCCTTAACCGGAGATCACTGGACGTCTATCAGTAATCACAACTATCTAGGTGTTACTGCGCACGTCATTGATTGTAACTTTTATGATTGTGACTTTTCTCACTGGCTGGCACTGTTGTGCAGAATAAAATGGCATCTTTAAACTCAGAAAATGTGAACAAGTTAGTTTGTTTTAGCAACTGGTTAAAAGAGAAATAAGAATTTAGATAAAAAAAGAATTTATGTAGCATAAGGGACAGGCTTATGTTCTATGTCATGTCAATTGCAATTTAGTTGATAGGCTTGGGTTCAGTAATAAACAAAATTGTCATGGTCGTTGTGATTTTAGACATTGGTTTATGTTCAGTAATAATTAAAACTGTCATTTGTAACCAATTGTGAAATTGTCATAAACTGTAACCTGGGTTCATAGGTTATAGGTTTGTTTTCAATAATAAATGGTAAAAAAAACAACTTCTTGTCAGTATGTATGTGGGATTAAATGCGATTAATTAGATTAATTAATCGCCATACCATGTAATTAATTAGATAAAAAAAATTTAATCGCTTGACAGCACTAAAAAATACACTTAGTTAAAAAAGCAACACGAAAATATTCATAAATTTAGGACACAAACTTGAAAGTGTACGTGAAGACAGGACGATTGCTTCTGGAAAGGCGCCATGGGTTCGATCTGACCAATAGAAAAGCGGAATGCTACGCTTCAACACACAGCGTCAGGGCAAGAACTACGGTGTTATTCCTATAGCAATATTATTTGCAATTTTCAGAGCGAGTCCCGCATTTGCAAATAATATTGCTGCATTAATAACCCTATATAGAACTGACTGACACTACGTTCACACTGACCGCGAGAGGCATGGGATATTTCCATATTAAGTGTATGTAAATGTGACGTGTTTTTCAGTTACATGTTTTTTCTAGAGAGGGAAAATTAAAAACAACATGGAGGACAAGCTGATCGTAGCTGTGTGCGGGCATCCAGTCATTTACGACTAAACAAATTATTTTTACAAGGAAAGGACCACGAAGGATCTTGCTTGGAAGAAAGTGAATGAGGACGTCAGGGTTTGAGAGCTACCTATTTGAAGGAGAGGAGCAAAGAGGTGGAGAAGAGTGGGTCAGCAGCAGGGTCAGGGAAGAGGTGGAGATTTGCTGTGGTCCGTGGGAGGAGTATACAACCGGGGCATATCCTGTCACTAAATGAAAATGGCCCTCTTCCAGCCAGGATGAGCTCATGACCCTCATCGAGCTGTGTGCATCTTTTGAAGCTATGGTAGACTGAGCCCGACCAAGTCAAATAACGTAAGCAAAGAACAAAATACCCTCTTGGATCTCGCATCAAGTCCGCCATGTTTTTTTTTCAGCCCTCGGAGAAGCTCCTCCCCCCATGCGAGTGGAGCGGAAAATCAATTTTTTTAGAGGCGATTGAACTTCAGATGGTCAAGCGGCTATCTAGGCATGAGTAGAGCTATTTTGTTTGTTCTTTGAGTGGCCTTTCGAATCTTGAATTTTTCTCAACAGAGCATTCGTATCTCGAGCTACCACCATATATGGTTTCTCCCTGTAAGATAGCCCACAGGGGAGGACAGAGATACATTTTGCTAGCTCAACTGGATGACATGGGGCTAGCGATTTTGCAAGCTCTGATCAGGATTTGAACAACTCTCGCTCCAGAGCAAAAAAACCTGCTTTTATTTTTTACCAGAAATAAAGATTTTACAATATTGTGAAAATGATCCATATTGAATGATATGGAAAAAAGTAATATGATATATTTTTGCCCATATCTCACAGCCCTAGAATAAAATTGATAAAAAAAAAGCATGAAGCCTGCTGTGCAGTCAAACAAGGAGGACTGAGGTGGGGGAAAAAGTAGTCACAAACCACACACATTTATTCTGAGCCAGCCAACTTATCAAACTCTCTTTGAGCATTTACCTGAAGAGCATTTGAAGCATCCCTATGAGCTCGAAGGAAACGCTGCTAAAAAAAAAACTAGTTGCTAGCCCGGAATAAAATTAGTAGATGTTCAGTGATACATGGTGTTCATTCGTGTGGGGGTACTGAAATTATTTAAACACAGTTTATTCATTCATTCATTCATCTTCATGTCGGCTTTATTCCCTTTCGGGATCGCCACAGCGGAATGAACCGCCAACTCTCTGGCATTTTTGTTTTACGCAGCAGATGCCCTTCGCAGCCGCAACCCATCGCTGGGAAACATTCACACACACATTCACACGTTAACACTATGGTCAATCGTTCTTACTCAATTCACTTACATTGCATGTCTTTGGACTTGTGGGGAAACCGGAGCACCCGGAGAAAACCCACGCGATCACGGGGAGAACATGCAAACTCCACACAGAAATGTCAACCGACCCAGGCTCGAACCAGCGACCTTCTTGCTGTGAGACGACCGTGCTACCCACTGCGTATGAATGAGCAAGCAGCATGAATGTATGGGGTTTGTGCACCTGCTGCAAGTTAAAGTATTACAGATTCATGTCCCCCTGTAAGATGAATTAAAGGACCCTTGAGCTAAACGTGTGCTGTTCTATCAGTTTCCACTTTATAAACAGTTTTTAGGACATTTTGAATAAACTCTTAATATGGGACATTATTTGTAATCTAAATAAAATGCCTCGTTTGAATTAAAACCAATTTAAAGTTTGGTTGATTTAATAATGATCAAATAATAACTAGAAATTGACACAAAGTGAAATTTGCATCCGGTGACAGGGGTTTGAATCCAGCCCCCGTCCTTTGCTGATCTTTCTCCCCTGATCTCACTCTCAAATATTATTACTGGCTCCTTTCTGATCTGTCCTATCTAATAAAGACATTAAAATGCCCCAAAGATTATATAAAAAAAGCGAAAAGCAGTTAACCTTTCAAGGCTTCTCTGTTTACCAGATTTTTTTGTGCAACTTTGCAAGCTTTTTTCAACAGCAAATTGTGTTCCAAATGGTACTCACTGCAGAACCAAATGAGAAGAGTTTTCCTCACTTTGAGTTTCCCTCCACTCCACTTTAAGCTCCACGTGAATATGTTTAAAGGTACAATGAAAGTTAGAAGAAGCCCTTTATAAACAAACATCCCAGCAAATATTGGTCGGACGTTGACGTGGAGAGCATGGCCAGTTCAGGTCGAAACCAAACAGCCTATGAGAATCCAAGTCCAAGTGCGACATGGAGCTCACATCCAAAAAGAGTCCTGGATTGACGCTCCAAACTTAAAAAAAGCAAATAAAATAAATGTTTATGCCTGCATGTGCCTGGGGCTGTGTGTATTGATGTTATATTAAGTTTTATGATAATGGCATATCTCAGCAAATGTTGGTCCGGCTTCAACATGGAGAGCTGGCCAGATTCTGTCGGAACTGGACAGTCAACGGAGGTTTTTATGTGCTGTTAGCTACTAAAGGCTAATGTTAGCTAATTTAAAGGCTAAAGTTCCTTTTAATCCAAATAACGTAGCGGTAAAATTCTCTAGTCATTAACTCTTTTTATGGAACGTCCTTGTATCCTTATTTAACATAACTATTAAGTATTATTTCATAAAAATTGCTTTTTTCTCATCCCAACAGGTCCTGTGTGCTACAAACACCTGGAAACAAGTGGAGGACCGTTTTCCCTCAAACCATTGAGTGTAGTTTAATTAATTTTACAGGTTTGTGATAAAAAAATATTTTTCTAAACTATTTTGAGTTGTTTGTTGAGTCATTTAAAAGGATGTGCAGTGAAGACATGATTTAAATGTGGGGTTCCATCTGGTTCAAGAAAAAGGGGAAAAGATGAGCAGGAGAGATGTTGGATTTACCAGCAAAAGATGCCAGAAATATCACCTGGATTCCCATTTTGCACCGCTATTGGCCGAAGACTGCATGTTGTGAAATGACTTGAAACGACGGGTATTGCACGTCCCAATGTTTGCTGTGATGACTTCATAGTGTATTTAATTCACATTTGTGCTTTACGTAGCTCTTACATTAATAACTTCCACTTGTGGTTTTGAAACACAGTTTTTTTTATCTGGGTTTAAATAAGTTTGTGCTCAAGCTCTGCCCCAAAAGACAAAATGACAAATGTTTCGTTTTCTTGTTAGCTTTGACCCAAAGAATCAAACGTATCTAAATACTCTTCATGGAACAATCTTCACGATTCAAATCTAATCTTTGTTATAGAATTTTCCTCAATAAATTTGGTCAGGCTAAGTTTACTTTTTTTTTTGCTTGAGTTTCAGACAAGATACAAAACAGTTATAGTTTTGCTTAGAAAGCATCAAAAAGGCTATTCCCTTCATTTAATCAATATCCAAATAAACCCTAGCAAAAGAAACTCCAGCTCTTCTTAAACTCTCCCCAAAGTTTAACAAAATGTTGCACTTTCTTACCAATGACAGTGGTAGAATGATTAATGAAAAAAATCTATTGACAAAGTAAGCAGATTTTCTGACACTATTATAATGGAATGAGAGGTTAGATCCTGAAACAACTTCACATTTTCCATTGTTTAAAAAAAACATGAACTATTAGTGCCATCAATCAACATTACTTTAAACTGGTCCTGTTTGGAAGCTTTTGGCTTATGTAGATCTGGTTTTTCACTTCAGAGCAATAACTTGATATTGACTGATGTAATAAAAATGCCTTAATCTATGTACAAAATGCCAAAATCAACAGATAACAAATAGGCTAGAGATGAAGGCTAAACATTCAACGGTGACAAAACAAGCGAACTACAGTACAAAACTGTACCAATTGCAATTTCATAATCTGAAAGCATGGAAAGAAAACCAACAGCTAAATACTACAAGTACTTCGATTGTTACATGGAAAAACTACAAATCCTAGCAAGATCCTAATCTGAAAGGCTCCCCCTATTGGCCAAAGCATGGGGAAATCTGCAGAAATAAGCTCATACTGCAGATTTGGACCAGTTTTTGAGCATTTAATTGTGTATTCAAACTAATAGTAGGATATCGAAGTGTTTACATCGTGAGAGAAACGTTTCAGCCACTAGCCAATAAGGAAAAAATCTGATATGATTTGATTTGATTAAATTTGGGGCGCACTCAAAATGTAGGTTAAATATAAATAAAAAACGCTTTAGTCAATGCTCATTTCAACGGCATTAAAAGAGAATGACGGTTGAAATGAGTGTAAATACATATTCGAGTTTCCACACGGCAGAATTGAAAACAGCAGCAGCTTTGAGATAGCAGAAAAACAAATAAACAGAGACAATATTTTACAGTTGAAATGATAGAACACCGTCACTGACGAGTGAAATAGAACTTAAGCAACATAGACTGGACCATTAGAATGTGTATGATTTACATTTTAGAATAAAAAAACAATAAACAATGGATGTATTAGCGGCTAGCATGGTGATACGTTAACGAGAGCAGGTGCAGTTATGAACATTTTTATAAAAAAGAAGGATCATTTTCACCTCACTATTTGATTTTTAATCAAGTAAAATCTTAAATCAATCCTTCACAAATTACGCCAGCACAAGCTCTGAACGTTAAACGCAGCCTTAGCTTCGACTAGCACCGCTTCTAACGTCACATAGCATTAGCGCAACGCTACTGCAACGTTAGCACAACATTAACGGTCAGGCTAGCGCAGAAGAGCTTCTGATGTTTGCTAAGCCGCAAATCTCTGCCAGATCTCTCTCTCTCACACACACACACACACACACACGGAGAAAAATAAACGCACTAGCCTGGATGTCAAGCGTCCGGTGATCGCGCTACAGTCCTCTTCGATCAGACGATAAACTAATCCAACTTATTGTGTGAATCCTGCATTTGGCGTGAAAGCGTCAGATTTAAGAACGGAGGAAGGAGATGTTTGTTTAACAGAACAGAAATATGGGGAAAACAGCGCGAATGAAGAGTAGCAGTGAACAGAGGATTTACGCTCAGAGCAGATGGGGGAGGAGGATGGGAAAGAGAGTGAGAGAGAGAGAGAGAGAGAGACTACTGCACCATGGCAATTGTCATCAGTGGAGGGAAAACCTCTGGAGGAGAAGCACCTGTCATCTCTCTCTCAAACACATACATACAGAATGCCATCTTTGAGGGGTCTTGCATATGATAATTTTTTTTCTAAGTTGATGGTGCCTTTTACTATTTGGAGGCTGAGATGGTTGGATGATGTATATTCTAATGTTTAATGCTGATTTTCACAGGCTGATAAATGGCTGGATTTTGATTGTATGTTGTTTCATATATAGCAATGTACTCTAGTTCAGGATATTTTAGTGTGGTTTACCTACAGAATAAACACAGGGCACCAAAGTTTAAACAACTGTTGATGACGCTGCCCAGTTTCCTGCCATTGAACCCTCTGAAGTGAAAATAAAGAGGACTGACACTGACATGACAGGAAGATGGAGGCTGCACATGCTCAGTAGTGATATGAGGAGGCAGAGCTGCTGTGTTTCAGAGGCTCTGCCTCCTCTACTCAGCACAGCCATCTCTCTGTTCAAACCAAGGACACGCCTATCTAAAAAGCTTTTGGCCTCCCAAACTCTAAATCATACCTATTATGCTCAGTCAGCTGTAGAAGGTGTTGAACATAATTTTGTGTGTGTGTGTGTGTGTGTGCGTGCGTGTGTGGACACAACACCCGTCCGGAAATGAGACCAACTGAAAACCATTCATCCATTCATTTTCTTGTAGGCTTTCCTCCCTTTCGGGGTCGCCACATCGGAATGAACCGCCAACTCTTCTGGAATATGTTTTATGCGGCGGATGCCCTTCCAGCCGCAACCCATCGCTGGGAAACATTCACACACACTCATTCACACTATGGACAATCGTTCTTACTCAATTCTCTTAAACCGCATGTCTTTGGACTTGTGGGGAAATCGGAGCACACGGAGAAAACCCACGTGATCACGAGGAGAACATGAGAACTCCACACAGAAATGCCAACCGACCCAGCTGAGGCTCGAACCAAACTGAAAATCAGATTTGCCAAATTTTGATGAAAAAGTATCTGTTTGGGAAAAGAGAGAACCCATGTGAAGATGTTTAAGCTGGACAAAGGCAAAAAGTTATTTTTAACTATAGTTAAGAGCTCGCTATGGACTAAATGTAATCTGATTACTACGTGTTAGTGGCCTAGCTCCAGCTGATATTTACTATCTGTTTCAAAATATAAATCAAATACGGATCTTATCTAGGTTTAGCACACACTGTAGCATTAACCAGCATACAGTAAAATAAAAAAATGAGATCTCTTTAACAGAGTGTGTTTTTCGTTCTAGATTAATGGTTGTGTAAAAACATACTCCAAATCCTGTTCAGATTGGTTCATTAATGCATTCATTAAATAAACATGGTGACTAAAAGTTGGAAACTATCCAGGGCTCCAAGTCTCCAGCACATATTGTTTCTGAGGTAAATGCCCTTTCTCAGGAGTTTAATGTTGAGCTCAACAGCTGCTGAACAAGTGCACACCTCGGTATCATGAGCTGTAATGTGAGCAGCTCCGTGGTTTGCATATGTAAAGGCTGAATCCCAATCGGTCGATGTGTACGTAAGTGACAGTAAGAACAAGAGTGGAGGTTTCTAAACAAGCAGTATCTATGTGCCACAAGTCAAAGCAACTAGTATAACACACCCAAAACCCTCCACAGGACAGAATTAGGTTTGGTGCTCCATTTAAACCCAAAACATTTCCTGCAGAAATAGAACTGAATTTGGCCACTTTTAAAAGTGTGTGCTTTTTTTCTACACAAATAATGAAAAATGTTGACCTTTACTTAGTTACATCTTAGTGTCAGGCGAAAGACAGAGGAGGGAGTAAAAATGTTTGTAGAACAACAGAAGCAGCGTCTTCTGGGAAGTATAGTCCAAAGCTGGAACAACTAAATGAAATGAACAAACAATAACTGATTAGGCTGGTCTGACTGAGAGTGCAAACACAAGCGGCAACAAGTGTAACGATGTGAAATAAATGTGCAGCATTCCTTTAATAAATCCTGCGTATATGGGAGTCTATTTACGATTGGAAGCTATGGGTGGCACTGTTGCTGCGGTGTTACTAGAATCTACTAGTGATGGGAAGTTCAAATCATTTTACCGACTCAGCAAAAGGAACAAATTTTTTTTTTATTCATTTCATTCATTTCATTCATTTTAGTGAAATACCAATAAAATGTTGTGTGTTTCTTCCCTAACACATTTATTATATACACAACACGAATCACACTACAAATAAGACAAAACTATAATGCTAGAAGACAAAAAAATATTTTACTTAAGCCTACCTGGGTCTTTTTACCTGGGTCTGATTCAGCTCAACTCTGATCTGTCTTTAGGTTAAATTCTCATCGTTCCTCACACTTCTTCTCTCTGATGGTAACAAGTGCAGTCTGGCCCCGGGGCCTTTAGTTCTTCTGTCACGTGAGCGCTCCCTAATATTAACCTAATGTAATTTGAGCTGGAAACAGAAAAGAACGCAAGGCCCAGAGGACTCGAAAAAAGAGAACTAATCTTTTAGGTTTCCGGCTCGTAACCACTCTGTAATGTTAACCAAATGTAGTTTGAGCTGGAAACAGAAAAGATCTATCTACGCTCTAAAAACCACAAGGATGTTGCGCATGCGCCACTGAATAAATCCCTCTTCGACACGATTCGTTCTTATGGAGTCGGATTGAAGAGTCGTTCAAAAACAACAAATCGTTCATGAACGACACATCACTAGAATCTACAGCAGAGTTTATAAGTTGTTTAAATTGATAAATTCTACGCAAATGATAGAGAATTGTGTGTTAGAAGTTTGCAATTACAATAAAAAGTCACTTTTATGTATGTGACATAAATTAGGCACATTTGAACGGTAATGAGGGTGCTTTTGACCATGTGCGCCGTTGTCATGTGTATTAAATGAAACGTGTTCTTTAGGTGGAGTGTATTTCATGTCTCATCCTATTCCTCATCTTTTCCAACTCTGTGTGCAGGTATCTGTCCCTTTTTGCTGTATTTACTGAAAAATGCTTTCATTTAATGGTTGTGTTTAATTATGTCATAAAAGTGGATGATGTAATCTGTGTCTTTCTTGCTGTAGCTAAGTGTGCTTAACTTCTCTTCATTTTTGTTTATTGTATTAAGAAAAATCTATACGATCATCAAATTTGAGTTTTAGTTGTATTATAAGCAGCAGAGTGGTATAGGACTCCTGTGTGTGTAGCAATTTTCATGTCTCATCCTATTCTTCATCTTTGCCAACTCTGTGTGTGGAATAAATGTCCATTGTCTATCTTTGGTCTCTGTGTTTCACTGGGGAATGATGCTCAACAAAACATCTGGCAAGCACAAAAGGTTACACATGAACTTATAAGCCAGTAAGAAAAGGGGAAAGGAGGAGGAAATAAATAGTGTGGCTAATGATATAGGACCTATGTCCACTGTCCACTTTAGACAGGAACTAAATTTATATAAAGATTTTATTTTATAGAGATGAATGAGTCATGTTCTCAGAGCGCCGAAGTGAGCCAATCGAGACAAAACACAGAATCAAAGCATGATGTCCATGTCTCCATCTCCAGTAACTGCCATCTCGCTGCTATCCAGCATCTTAAAAGGGGTCCTGTCGTCAGGGAAAGTGTTCCTCCTCGTCCTCTCACCAACTTCTCCTCCAATCTCTGAGAAGGAGAAAACAACATCCTGAGAAGATACACTGTTTCTAGGAAGTTTCAACCAAATGAAATCATATGCATTAATATTCTACGAGCTCCTTCGGTGGGGTGCAAGGAACTCCTTCAAGTCATAGAGCAAAGTCAAAAACACACACACACACAAACACCGCTCTCCTTTTTTCTGTAAGTTGGAGTCAGCCTTTGCTGACAGAAGCCCACACAAAGTTTGGCAGCACAGAGTCTTAATGTAAATGAAAACTTGCAATCATCTCTTTTGATTAATACATGAATACAAATTCTAAATAATTTAGATGAGTATAATACTTAGAGTATATGACTGCAATCAAACAAGATTAAATGCATATGCTGATCTTTAAGGAGATTATAGTCCTTAGTTTAATCTAAAACTTAGTTTAGTCTAAATCTTCAATCTACCCTAAAAAGTTCAATGAAGTAATTGTTATGTTGCCCAGATTAACAACATCTACTTTAATTTCACAGATCATTATGAAACAAAACTTCACTGATAATAAACACCACCTCTCTCCAACCTGTTGATCTTCTCTCTGAAGCACGCCGATGTTGAGGGCTTTCCTCCCACATGATCTTGGAATTCCTAAACTTTGAGAGCACACAGACAGGCCTGAAAACACTGAGTTGTGCTTTCTTGATTAGATTGCTTAAAGCTTAAACATAAAAGGATTGCTTGAAATATAATCATAAATGAAAATAACATTTTTAGTTAATGATTATTACATGATTTCATCTCTAATTATAAAATGAGCACACATCCAGAGCATATGACTACAATCACACAGAGTTATTGAATACATTGATTATTGTTATGAATCTAATGAGGAGAACGAGGAGCAGCTGAGAGCAAGGACAAGGAAAAAAGACAGCATCTGGCGACTAAGTAGAGCACGAGGGATGAGAGGGGAAAAGTCATCGATGAGAGTGGAGAGTGTCCCTTGTGGGAATGTAATGGTTACTTTTGTAACCCCCATTCCCCAAATAGGGAACAGAGACTTAAGTTGGTGATGACTATGGGAACTCCGCTAGGAGCTCTTTACTCTCTCTACACTCTTCTTAAAACGCCAATGACCACACCCATGTGATAGAGCGGAGGTAAGCGTGACACTCTTACTGTTTGTGAAGCTGGAGCCATACTCACCTGCTAGGCAACCTGACTTTTTTACCAGTGACACGCGGGTTGACCCAAAATGAGCGGGTGCCTGCGGTCACGAGTCATCCAATAATATTTTTTTATGATATTTGGGTCGCGGCCACAGGGGTCGTTTGAAATAAAGATGGCAATTAAGCTTTGTAGTTTTTATAGTGCTAGACACAATTTTCTATTAAATACATATGGCCTACACTTTATTATACCACAAACAAGCTTGACTATGCAACTTCCCACCTCAAATAAAACGTTGATAAGCGGTTTGTTCAGGAAAGGGTTCAATCAGTTCCTAATTGCACACAATTGAGAGGCGAGCTTCCCGTGACGCGCTCATAGACACAACTTCAGCAAACATTGGCTTAGTAAAATTTAAACTTCTGTAATTGGTTCTACGTCAACCTGTGTGGGGCTACAGGCACCACAAAGAAAGGCAAGTTCTACCTGGCATGCAGGGTAGCGGCAGCTTGACCCACAGCAGCATAAGTTCTCGATGTCAGGTCCAACCACAGCTTAGCTAGGGAGATGTGGCCTCGTTAATCACGCCAAGCGGCAGGGTTACCCGGGCATAATGCACCGCCAGAGCCTGCTCCACCTGGGGAATCTTTCACCAGTCGCTTGTGTCAGATTACTGCTCCAATGAGCATATCGGAAGAGTGTCACGTTTGCATATACTTTATCATGGGGGTGTGGTCATGTGACCATTAGCGCATACGCTGTTTGGCTTTTAAAAAAAAAAGTGTGGAGAGAGTCGGTGGCTCCTAGCAAAGTTCCCATAGTCATCACCGACATAAGTCAAAGTGACCGACTGATGGGGCCTCTGCAGTCATTTATACAGAATAGAGGTTTATTTTCCAATACATTTGGAATATTTAAATACAATAGTTATAAACATTGTAGAAAAATTCATTTAAAAAAAGTGTCTGCAAACATCCAGATGTGGTTGAACTTGCACATCCGTGGGTGATACAACAGCTAAAAGATAACTATGATGTCATCTCAAAATTCATTCAAGCACTACACTTTAACCAAGATTGGACGTTGTGAGAAGACGCCTTTTCAATGTCAAAATGTTTGCTGGGGAGTTTTTTGTGCCGTATGTAATGGTCAAACCAAAATCCAACCAATGAGCTGCCCATTCATTAATTAGTACAAAAAAATAATACAAATAAACCTTACAGTTTAAGGTGAATTTGATTTAAATGAATGCAGTCAATGAACACAAAGACAGTCCTCATACATTCAACTAACTCCACTCAAAATAGTTTGAGTTATGTTTAAATAAAAAATGTCAATTATTTTACACGCTGAGGTGTCTGTAGCATCACACTTTAGTTTGAAAGAAAATTATCACCCTACTTCAGATGCCGAAAGTTTCTGAGTCTTTCTTTTATTCGAGCCTGGTTGTTCGGCTAAGATGCTGTGTTGTTAACTTTCTCTCTCTTTTATGGAGCTTGACCGTCACCGGTATTCCTCCTGTTGATCTGAAATTCTTTTTTCTTCAGGTCCTGCGCTGCTTCTTCCACGCTTTCATAAGTTACAGGACCCTCTTCAAAAAAAGACGCACAGCATTGCTGATGGCAGAGTATGAAACTGAAGCCTCTTTTCATGGAGAATCTTCTTGATTAGCGCATATGCCCTCCTTTTTGCCATTATCTCCGTGCCGTTGGGTAATCTTGATGGAAATAGATCCTCCTCTCCCCATGAAAAAAATCCCTTTTCTTTCACGCTGTATGCAGCACAGTCTCTTTAACTTTAAACTCTTGGAAGTACACAATAACAGGTCTGGGATGCACATATCCCTGGGATTTGGGGCCGAGCACTCAGTGACATTTTTGTATGGAGAGTTCAGTATCGGTTAGATACAGTTATTTTTCATTATCCGTCTGGAGTTTGACACCGAGTCAGTTAACTTGGTCTGCAGACCTCCTGTTGCTGGAGGGCCTGGCTCAGAGCTTCTCTAAGTTCTACCTATTCATCTTCCACCTCGGAGATCCTGTTGTCAGCCTCCCTAATTCTGTCCGTTGTAGAGATTTCAGTTTCCACATATTTCAGTGGTCACTCTAACCCAGGTTGAGATATTACTGTATGTCATGAAAGCTCCTGTGCTTCTGGATGGTCTTTTTGGTGTCCTCATAGATGACCCACAACCTACGATCAAGACGCAGAAGAATGAGATGACGTGTGCTCCTGCCCGCACAATGCCAAGGAACGTGGTGTAACTTTCGCCAAGTAGACCTGAGCAGTTTCTCCATTGAACTCGTACTAACCTTCCGCTGAGGACTGACTCTGTCCAGCTTAAAAGTTTATATCACCGCAAATTCTTCCTATTAATATCCAGTTGAAGGTAACATGCTGGGATGACACAAGTTAACAGTCAGATTCCTCAAAAAAGCCAGAAGAATTAGACCCTCTAGGTTGACTTTATTTTTTTCTTGGGACCATTGGTCCCCTTTTTCTGTTCCATAAGCCCAGGTCTGTTTATGTCCCCAAAGTTTATACCATCATCTCGGGAAAGCTCAGGAAGTGAACCTCCAAGTACTGCGCTGAGAGGAGGCAGCACCAACCCCTGATCCTGTTTGCCTAGTCTAAGCACAGGACCTCGGTGAGAAGACTTTTATGTCTGCAGCAGTTCGCAGATCAAGAAATCTGTGATTCACATCAGAAGCATGTTTTGCATGACATCTATAGTTTTTATCAACCCAGGAAAAAACACTTAAAATTTAGTCCTGCTAGTTAGTATATAATATGTTCTGCTAGTATTCCTAAATATGCTAAAATATGTCATTAATGCATGCATATAACTCAGCAGGAATTGTTTAAAGATTTTATTTTAGCTGAAAGTAACTCAATGGTAAAACATAGTCATGACTCATAACCTTTTTAGACTTGTGTGAAAGAATAGCAGTGAATAACAGCGACTTACATGTTCTGAACATTTTAAAGCAGAGGTGTACGAATAAACATCTTAGTTAAAAAGTAGTTCATTGTGTGTATTTAAAACATAAAAGTTACGTTGAAGAAGTAGAGACTGAGTCAATGAATGGCTTCTGAACACTGCTGTGAATGTGAATGGGGTAATGCAGAGAGAGAAAAATCTTTTCAATATAGACAAAGAGCAGATTCAAACCACAGCAGCCAATCAGAGAATACCTAAGGCAGGGCACATGATCTTAACATAACCAATGACAGCACAACAAGGAGTTAGAGAGAAAGAAGGAGACACAGATATTCACAACATGTGAAAAGTAGTAGGCAAGGTTTTTTTTTAAGAATCTGTCCCTTTTTGAGAATATGAAGTGTGCATACGTCAGGGGTCTGCTTATGCTTAAACCTCATGCATTCTGCTAAACTGTTGTTTATAAGTTTTTTTTTCCAATGAAGACTCAAATGTTCAATCACATTAACCCAAAAACTTTACAGGATCCATGATAATCTAAAACACTTCCGTTAGGCACAATTTATATGTGTTTCATACCAAATGCTGTAGACTACTTAATATAGAGCTATTCTGAGAGAGAAAAAATCCAGAATCTTTTAAAATATGTAGACAAATCTAAACAGACTGTTACTTGTTGATTTTAACTTCTATTTTCTGTCCAGACAAGGTAAAAACTGTGATCAGTTAATGTTATGTACGTTTTAATGACTCCAGAGTTAATTAAGAATTACTGACGAGACCTGCTATAACTCGATGTAGTTACAGATTAAGTAAAGTTTTTAAAGGTATGTCAAAAAACACATGTTACCAGAATTCATTGTGTTCCCTTAAATAAACAGGGGCACTTGGTGCTGTTGTACTTATAAGTGTTGTAGAAAATAAAAAGTATGCAGAGTTTCTAAAATAACTAAAGTTGGACTTTGAATCAAGTATTAAATTGTAAGGAATAATTATTGATTTTGGTTTTTCAAATAACTGTTCAGACACCATATACTTGGTCTGTTTCATAACATGACCATAACAAAATATATGTTCTTTAATTGTAATCTATTATTGTTTTTTTTTGTAAACTATTTGAAATAACCTCAAACAAAAAATTGCAAGACTTTTGACCTGACATGGGCTTGCCCTGTCTTGACTAGGACTTACAATGCAGTGACTTGGTCCCACCAATAGCAACGGTTGCCTTGATTTTTACATTTGCAACGTTTGCTTATTTATTTGTCAAGAATTGAGATATGTATTTAAAAATCTAGCCGTTTAAATTAGATTTGTTATAAGTCAGTGTTGGCAACTAAATGTTATGATTAAAAGTAACCTTTTTGTCTGAGAGAAACAAACCAGCAGCTTTTTTATCAATCATTACATTTTTCACAATCCCACTTTTTACAAACGCACAAAAACAAATGCAAAACGTCGCACAAAGGACACAAAACTATTTGAAATGTTTTCAAATAATTGGGGAATTGACTCTCAATTTTCAATTTCAATTTTCCCACTAACTTTCCAATGTACTTTTTCGTCCTAATATCCACATTGCTTTTTTAAAGCAGCATTTGAAAACATTTTATAGTAATAGCGTTCAATTGATGGATAAGACAATCATCCAAAATTGTATTATACACTTGTCTATTTATAGATACTTAATGAACATGGTTTAGTGAGTTTTTAAGAAAACAACAGTTAAAAATGGACTTGCAAACAGTGTTGTGTAGAAACAGGCAGTCAAATAATTCAAACATCTCTCATTCTGCTTATCGCCATCGAGTAACTATTGCATTCAGAAGAACTTCAGAAGAAGTATGACTTGATTCACTGCTGCTGTCCTTCATGTGAGTAGACCTTTTAAAACATGCTCATTTCAGTGAGAACAAAAACATAAAAAAGCAAAAGACGTGCCAACATGGTTCCAGGGGCCAGTACCATACAGTCGGATTAACCAGCTAAGTTTAGGATTCATAAGATTCAACACCTTAACATGAAATAAAAAATTAAAATGTGTTGGAATTAACACGGTAAAAAATATTCCATTGTTATCAAATGCATATAACGCTTGATACTCAATTTTAAATTAAACAGATTGTGCTTCTTTGCATCAGCAATTTTCTGCCAACAATCTCATCTAGCTTTGGCAGCAGCGAAAGCATTACTACGACAAAAAAATATATGTAAAATATAAAAAAACTCATCGCATTTTCTATTTTTAATCTCTTGCCCCTTGACACGTAGAAGTCCTGTCCTTACTGTAGCGCAGATGATGTGTTACACGGCTAACCTGCTACAGACCCTAAACAATTATATAGACCTTCCAAATTTAAACATACATTTGTAGATAAATAAGCATTTAAGAAAGCAAACATACTGATCTTTGACTTCAACTTATTATGTTGGCTAGATATTAAAATCTAGTTTATATTGTAATACAACCATAAACACATTAACATTATAATAATAATGCCTTCAATTTATTGAGCACTTTCCTAGACACTCAGAGACACTTTACAATTATCAGATTATTATTCATTCACTCCACATTCACTCTCTGGTGGTGATAAGCTACCCTGGTAGCCCTCAGCTGCTTTGGGGCAGTCTGACAGGACGTGGCTGCTATTCTGCGCCGACGGCCTCCTGCCCACCACCAAACACACCCCCACCGGTCACACTCATCCATACTGGGCAATGTGGGTGAAGTGGCTTGCCCAGAGCCACAACAGCAGAATGGCCCTAGCAGGATCGAACCACCAACCTTCCAGTTACAGAACGACCAACTCCACCACTGTGCCATCTTTCTGCCCCAGGCCACATGATATAAAAAATAAAAACATATTGGAATTAATGCAGCAAAAATATGCTATCGACACTGAATTTTACATTACACTGAATGTGCGTCTCTTGACTTCATGTCAGGCTCATGGTACAGGCTCCATATCTGCCACGGCATACTTGTTTAACGCAGTTGAAAAATCATTCTAATATTCAAGGAATCCGTTGAAGCTTTACCAATAATTTTTTGCACGATTATTTTTCTGATAACTGCAATTTAGAAAATGAATGGCATGTTTTATTTTTACAACAGAGGAAGAGACAATTAACAATTTCTTACAAATACAAGGTTTTACACAAGTTCAGAAAAGGAACAGTGTCTCGTGGTTCCATCCCACAAGGGCAGAAGATCTCTCAGGAGAACCTTCTCTCTCACTGTCCCTGGCTGCTGGAACAAACTCCTGATGCAGTCAGGAAAGCAGCAACACTAACAGCTTTCAAAAAGCAACTGAAAACTCTTCTCTTCAGGGAACACCTACTATAAAAAAACTTCTTTATTTTCTTTCTGACATGCTCCTTATTGATCAGTTGATACAAGCTGAGATAGACTTTTACTGTGTAACAAATCTCATATTGTCTCTCCCCTTCCGTAAGTCGCTTTGGACAAAAGCGTCTGCCAAATGCATAAATGTAAATGTAATGTAAGTTGACATAAAGAGGTCATCGCAGGTGAGCACCCAAACAAAGAAGTGATCTAATGAGAAGAATATAGTTGATTTTTCCCCTGTTCAACCAATTAATTAATCTTGAAATACTTTATGGCTGAGAAGGACTATAAGTTATGAACATATTTGACACTGAATTTAGTGTTGTGTTGTTTTTGTTTACAGCTATTGAGGAGTTGAGTTATTATTCCAGTGATCATGATTTTCCCCATCTCTCTCTCCCTCTCTCTGTCTGAACATCAGAGTCTGAACAAGAGAACGATGTTAATCCTCAAACTGCAGGATTTCACAGGATTTACCTCTGCGACACGACGGAACTGATAGAGACACAAGAGCACAGGCCTCGTAATCATGTACTGAGGGCAAAACAGAAGACTACGGGATTCTTAATCACGCTTAACCGACCAGAGTCAGACCGCACACGACAGTTTACTGAGATTAATGTGTGGAGTTTCTTTTACAGTTTTGCCTGCCTCCTGACTTCTGGTGGATAATTTTAGCATGACATAGTGAAAATAGTCACTTTATTGTTTGGTTGTTTCTATCTGAATAGAAATGTTTGTTCATAAATCACAACCCAAAAACATTTCAATTTATCTGTCATTGACCAAGCCAATGTGCCCACAATATAACACAAATTCAGAGGCTTTATACGGCAACTGCCAGACCATTGACTAAATATAACATGGACATAGCATGTGTTACACCAAATCTCTGCAAATGGGATTTATGCCCATGTCTACCAAATTATATTAGCATTTGGGGAATATAATCTGTGGAACTCTGGCAGAGTTATTGGTATTGTTATAATGCTGTGGCGTTATAATAGTAAAAATGTAGTACATTCACCTATCTAGCAATACTTTGGCTTTATAACGAATGAAAGAGGTGCATCATTTGACTTGAAGTGGATAATCTTAAAGCAGATCTAGAGGCATCTTAAAGGCAAATCTAGCAGTAACACCACTGTGAGTAATGCGCAAAGCAGCATTGTTTGCCACTCGTATCCAAGGGGCAAGGCAAGACAAGTTTATTTGTATAGGACATTTCGTACACAGGGTAATTCAAAGTGCTTTACATTGGAAATAAAGAGTAAAAAGAAAGTACATTTAATAAAATCATGCATAAAAAGGTCATATTTAAAACTGAAAATTAAAAACATTGATTAAAACAAAGATTAAGATATTCACATGTCTTATGGTGTTGGGCAGCCAACATCCAAGGGATCACATGAAACCGTTAAACAGGTTGCTGAAATGACGACACAGCGGCAGCATCAGCCACACGCGCAAACGCATCATACGGCCGCACACGACTGAGGATCGGTAACTAAACCTGATTCCTCCACCTCTCTCTAATGCCGCTTTTCCATTACACGTCATAGCGCAGGTCTGTACGGTTCTGCACGATATTTTGCACTTTTCCATTGTGTCCTGGCTGTGGAACCGACACCCTTTTGAGCCAAAAATGACAGCTTTAAAAGTGATTTAGGGTTTGAAGGCTGTTTAAAGCGTGCAAACAGGGTTTGTGGAGTTTTTCATATACTGCGTCAATCACAATATTGCCGTTTGGAAAACTTTATGCATTAACTAACGTTCAGCCAGATTACCCTAGGTGCAGGGTGCAAGTGTGAAAAGTGATTAAAAAAAAGAAGCAGAGACAAAAATGAACAAAAAGACACAGTTGACACAAAAGCGTTCATGATTTATTCGAGCTGCAAATGATCTTACATGTGTTTGGTCTCCGTCTATGAACGATGATTTCATCTTCAGAAACGGCCTGAAACACACAAATCACAGTGTTTACTGTGTAATAAGAAAAGGTAAGTTTTATAACAAGAGGTATTATGTTTGAAAGAGTTAAAGACGCTCACCATCGCTCGTTGTGAAGTAAGATCAGCCGATAGCTTCATCGGTCCAACTCCAAACCTTTCTCGTGTTATTAGCAGTACTTTTATTTTGCCACGCTCCACATCCATTAGAATAAAATCAGATGTTAAACTGTTAAAATTATATACGATCTCATGACAGTCTTTTTTCGTCCTTGTTTGTGTCGCGTTAGAAATTACATCACAGAGCAGGATGGGTGTCTTCTGTTCACATCCGTGAACACACAAACAGACGCCGCTAGCATAAACAACCAACAGGAGCCTGTGGGGGTGGCGCTAAAACGGAATGACGTTGCCTTTTTAACATACCGACACTATCAACAATGGGAAAGCAATGCTGGCTGTACTGCACCGAACTGAACTGTGTCGTACTGTGTAATGGAAAAGCGCCATAAGAAGATTCCTCTTTAGTCCAACATCACTCATAAATGTTTTTTTTATATGCGCTATCAGCGCTCTATCTA
This sequence comes from Danionella dracula, assembly GCA_900490495.1. Taxonomy (NCBI): domain Eukaryota; kingdom Metazoa; phylum Chordata; class Actinopteri; order Cypriniformes; family Danionidae; genus Danionella; species Danionella dracula. The sequence goes on from UELW01000334.1 coordinate 16,361,537, forward strand.
AACGTGTGTTCAGCACAGCGGATAATGCTGTTATGCTACTTCGCGCTTCTTAAACCCAAGAAAGGTTAACATGTTAGTTTCACTTAAATACTACTCTGATCAGAAGTCTTTTTTTGCTGCAAGCTCGTTCATTATGTTAAAACCAAAAACGCATTTTGGTGTAGTTTAGGTTGTAGTTGCTTTTTTCCCCAATGTATCATTTTTAAGGTAAACTAAGTTTAAATTGTTTGGAGTTCACTGTAATGTGTATGGTAACTTCATTATGTTTCAATTTTTTTCTCACAGTATTAAAACAAGTGAAGATACGAAAATTGAAAGCATGTATTTTATTGTATAAAAAGTGTTTTTAAAAGAGTTATAAAGTGTTTTTCCCGAGCAGGCGTGGGGGTGGGAGGAGTCTTTCTGCCATCGGCGATGAATGATGGCATCATCTGTCCACCCAATCCTTATTCCCCTAACCAGAATGATAAACATCATTTTAACTCTGCGTCTATCGAGCCAGGCACACACTAACTTGCATGATTTGTATAATCCTATAAGAAAATCTGGTTTCAGCACACAGATGGAGACTCTTTACATAATATCTTGCCTCAAATTAAACATGCACACACTTCAAGATTTAACAATCGCTGCGCAACAAACACTACTTGACAACTTACCACACATTATTGTGCCAGACCTCTCAAAAAGTAAAATAAACGGTCTAAAAAAATTAAGTAAAGATCGGAACCAGATCTTCTTGTATTGGCCTTTTTTGTATTGTAGGGGGTTTAAGTTACACAGAAATGACCGCCTATCAAAAAAAAACATAATATGGGAGCTTTAAGTTGTTTTGTATTTTGGCATAATTGTGCAAAACTGCAACTTGTTGCCTCAGGTGGAAGGGAACAGTCCTGAGAAAGCAGCCTATACGCTTCAGAAATAGCTTCCTTTGATTATAATTTTAGCCAGTAGGTGGTATCGTGAGCAAATGAAGCTTCAAGAAATCGAGCCTTTCTCGAAATAATTTGCAGAAGTGCTTCAATCAAGGGGTAGTTCTCCGTTCTCCCTGCTTCGGATCTTCTTCCAACGTTAAAACTGCTCAACTTTGGAGCTGAAAAAAAAATACATGTTTACTTCCTTGGTGCTGTAATGTTTTTATTCACATCGTTAGTTCCATTCATGAACACTTTGAGGGGAGTTAATAGTTTTTTTACTTACTTTGTTTAAGATTTAATAAATGTAAACAGTCTGCCAATCAGATGTCTTTGCTACACCTCTGGACCAATTTATGGTTACCGGGTGGAGATGCAGTTTCCATGCTGGCGATTGGCGACTGCTGGGTACGCCCATTTTTTACTATTTTCCCGTTCAAACGAAGCATCTCGCGTTGCACCTTGGATACGAGTCGTCTCCCCTCATGTTGTTACTCCGTTTCAACATGGAAATGTAATGATTAAAAGTTACACGGACCGGACCAGGATGCTTGTCTTTGTAATATGTTTTGAATGTGAAATAAAATGTTGAAAACCACGCTTAAGGGCCAGGTGAAATTGTCTGTGCCATCTGCAAAACAGAAGCTGCATGACGTAACTCTAAATGGTCTATTGATGAATATGTAGTATTAATTTTTCTTCAGCAAATGCTGAATTTTTTTAATGAGACTAAGTGCGAGTCATGTGTGAAGACTTTTATTTTGAAAATATCATGGTTCGTATTTTTTGCTACTTCCAGTGTCGCATCCAAATTTACTCCCCATTGTAATGTTCGTTTCCCAGTAACTGCGCATGTGCAAGGAAGCTTCGCTGGAGTGACGGAGAGCCAAACAGGACACATTTCCTTTCGGTTCATTCAAATGTCGACGTTGAGCTGCAATAAAGTCCTTAAAAAACTTGTTTGTTATTGTTATCCGTTTTCACAGTTGTGTTTGTCTTAAACGTTTGCATGGCTTTCCATTTTACCTTGTGTTAGTTTATATTTTATTAGAGAAACTTTAAAACAGACCAAAACATTTAAAAGAACAAATCCACACATTAATAATTAAAATAATAATAATCAGAAAATATAATGTTTGAGTAGTATCAATGCTAATCTTGTAAAACAACTAGTAAAACTAACTTGTAAAAAAACAAGCATATAAATACCAATTGATTGTCAATACAATTAGCTTTCTTGGTTAATTTTATTGAAACAATTTTATTTGTAATTCACTCTGAAATAACAGTCATCAGGGTAATATCACTGCTAAGCAGCTGACCCTTTCTTCCTTACAAGTAGACTTCAAATTATGCTTTGCTTCAGAAAACTGATGTGAAGAGGCATTGTAACATTTTAATCAGCAGAAAAGTTGGAGCAACCACATAACTTGTGCGATAAGTATAATACATCAAGTATGGCTAAGAAAATATGCTATATATTACAAAGTAAACCATTACTTACAACCTGCTCTAAAACACTCAAACCCATTTTGATTTTAAAATCAACTTTTAAACCAATTAATATTTAAAATGTAAGTAAACAAATAAATAATAACTTTATATTTTAATATAGACATTTTTAATAAAAGTGTCTGTATATAAACCAAGTTGAACAGAAAATGAAATACACTTTCAAGCTTTTGGCGTTTTTATTAACAGCCTGATCCTTTTTGAGCATTATGCCTCTCCGTACACACAGCTGTGATTTCGGCGGATTCTAAGCGATTCACAAACTAAAAGTACGTACGGTAGCTTAGCAACTCCGCACGATCTCTGTGGTTGTTGCGTTAAGGGAACGGAAATTCCGGAGGGGCACAATTCGGATGCGACACCGGTAGCAGCGTCACATCGTCGCTTTAATGCTGTTGAAATAACGTTATTCTTTTACTTAGATACGAGAAATTTTACACAACGTTATATCATAGCACATTATGCGGGCTGTCCCAACCTGGATTGACAAGGTGCATGACCGGGATAAAGTCGAGCAATGGTGAGCACCCTCACAAACTCTCTTCTTAGCAACCGTTGCTATATCAACATCCGTCATTTATACTCAACTAAGGTTATTTTCATAAAACACAGTATTTTCACTGTGCAATGTTGTAATTTATTAATAATTGTTTCATTGTGTGTATATATATATGTATTTGTGTATTCTGAGTGAATTGAAACGACGTTAAAACAAACATTTGGATGTGTCTTCGTTACAATGATAGATGCTATTTAAACAATAACTATTAGAATTTTTCTAATAATTAACAAAGTTACTTCAGTGTTTCATAGCTGTTATAGGTGACGTTTTTGACAAGCTTTTTTTGTATCATATTTATTTATCAATAACGATATCTTGACTGAATGTTTTTATTTGTAAGTACAATTGTAACGTTACTATGTCATGCTTTTGTTTCGCAGCATCTATGACCTGGCTTTTAAACCAGATGGCTCTCAGCTCATCGTTGCTGCAGGAAACAGAGTTCTGGTAAAGAGAGAGAGAGAAAGCTTGAATGTGTTTGTGCAAGTGTACATGTGTTAGAGTGTTAGTGGGACTTTTATTAGCTAAATGAATGACATCTTATCTTATTGTTGACTGGTAGAACAGCCCACTCTCAGATAGAGTTAGAACAGGACAAAGTAATGGCTCTGGATTTTTTGGCCATGGTGGCTCTCCATGATTTCTTATAAGATGTTCAAAGGCATGTATGAAGATTACTGAAGCAGATGTTTACAGTCATTCATTTAGTAAATTTTCTTTCCTTTTTAGAGTTTTGCCATATTATCAAACACATCAGTAATCAAGTTTATAAAATGTATATCTTGCATGCAATTTTGTTAATCATATAATATACAGTGGTACCTCAAGATACGAATACGTCATGTTATGGAAGGTTTCAAGATACTAAAATATGCACGAGGAGTACATTTTTGACAAATTTGGGTGGAAGACAACACAGGGCATTACGTAACTGCATTAACACGTCACCAAATGTTCTGCTCTCCTATTGGTCAGTTCCTGCCCTGATGCTGCGTTCATGCCATTACCAATGTTCGTGACATCACCCATAGATTTCTGAGAAAGTCAAATGAAGCTCAAAATGGGTGAAGCCAAACTTGAAAAATGCTTCTTAAAGGGTTGGGACATGACCGTAGTAAAGGCGTCTGGTTGGCTAAAAGGTTTAAATGCTATATATCTTAATAAACAAATGTAAAAATAATAAATAATTCACCCCCACAGAGTGCCGATGACGATCAAAACTAGAGATCTGAATGTAGTGCTCTGTCATGGAAGCGTTCATCCTTCTCTCGTGAAGACTACTTGTGTAAAGACGTTCGACTCTACCTGCTCGACTACTTGAGTAAAGATGATCGACTCTACCCACGTGACTACTCGTGTAAAGATAATCCACTCTACCTTGTGTACTTGTGTAAAGACGATTGACTCTAGCTGCGCGATGCCACAGAGTCGATGCCCAATAAGCTATATTCTTGTATCTATTTCTCTTTTATTCCTTTCCTTTATTTTCCCTGCTAATTTCCTCACACATCTGCTAACATGTGCTACATGGCCATGAGAGAACTTCTGGTAATTCCGGCCAATCCCTCTGTGCATCACGACCTCACCATCCAGTTGCAGTTCTCTACAATCACCTCTTCTCCTTGAGTCAGGAATCTTGGAGTGATTTTGGATGAACAGCTGTCCTTCAAAGACCACATCACAAAGACAACTCGAGCGTGTAGATTTGCACTGCACAACATTCGAAAGATCAGGCCCTTCTTAACTGAGCATGTAACTCCATGTTCAGGCTCTGCTCCTCTCACGTCTGGACTACTGCAACACTCTCCTAGCAGGACTTCCAGCAAACACGCTCAAACCTCTGCAGATGATCCAGAACTCTGCAGGTCGTCTAACCCCCACCCTAACCCTAACCCAAGTTTTCTCTGATGGGCAGACACAAAAGCGAGCCATTTTTGACTAAATAAGTGGCATGGGCGTGGATAAGAAAAAAAAGGCAGGAATAAAGAAAAGGAAAACGTTTTCAGCTCAGAAAAAAGAAATAAAGGATTAGTCCTTGGAGAGCCGGAGCCCTGCACATCTTTGGTTCAACCATCATGAAACACACCTGTGGCACTAATTATGGTCCTCTGATTGACTGAAGAAGAGTAGTATGCCTACTACAGCAGGGTTGCAACTAAAATGTGCAGGGCTCTGGCTGTCCAGGACTGACGTTGGACACTCCTGGATTAGTCAAACATGCATGATCATGGGCATGTTTGACTAATCCAGGAGTGTCCAACGTCAGTCCTGGACAGCCAGAGCCCTGCACATTTTAGTTGCAACCCTGCTGTAGTAGGCATACTACTCTTCTTCAGTCAATCAGAGGACCATAATTAGTGCCACAGGTGTGTTTCATGATGGTTGAACCAAAGATGTGCAGGGCTCCGGCTCTCCAAGGACTATCCTTTATTTCTTTTTTCTGAGCTGAAAACGTTTTCCTTTTCTTTATTCCTGCCTTTTTTTTCTTATCCACGCCCATGCCACTTATTTAGTCAAAAATGGCTCGCTTTTGTGTCCTGCCCATCAGAGAAAACTTGGGTTAGGGTTAGGGTGGGGGTTAGACGACCTGCAGAGTTCTGGATCATCTGCAGAGGTTTGAGCGTGTTTGCTGGAAGTCCTGCTAGGAGAGTGTTGCAGTAGTCCAGACGTGAGAGGAGCAGAGCCTGAACATGGAGTTACATGCTCAGTTAAGAAGGGCCTGATCTTTCGAATGTTGTGCAGTGCAAATCTACACGCTCGAGTTGTCTTTGTGATGTGGTCTTTGAAGGACAGCTGTTCATCCAAATCACTCCAAGATTCCTGACTCAAGGAGAAGAGGTGATTGTAGAGAACTGCAACTGGATGGTGAGGTCGTGATGCACAGAGGGATTGGCCGGAATTACCAGAAGTTCTCTCTTGGCCATGTAGCACATGTTAGCAGATGTGTGAGGAAATTAGCAGGGAAAATAAAGGAAAGGAATAAAAGAGAAATAGATACAAGAATATAGCTTATTGGGCATCGACTCTGTGGCATCGCGCAGCTAGAGTCCATCGTCTTTACACAAGTACACAAGGTAGAGTGGATTATCTTTACACGAGTAGTCACGTGGGTAGAGTCGATCATCTTTACTCAAGTAGTCGAGCAGGTAGAGTCGAACGTCTTTACACAAGTAGTCTTCACGAGAGAAGGATGAACGCTTCCATGACAGAGCACTACATTCAGATCTCTAGTTTTGATCGTCATCGGCACTCTGTGGGGGTGAATTATTTATTATTTTTACATTTGTTTATTAAGATATATAGCATTTAAACCTTTTAGCCAACCAGACGCCTTTACTACGGTCATGTCCCAACCCTTTAAGAAGCATTTTTCAAGTTTGGCTTCACCCATTTTGAGCTTCATTTGACTTTCTCAGAAATCTATGGGTGATGTCACGAACATTGGTAATGGCATGAACGCAGCATCAGGGCAGGAACTGACCAATAGGAGAGCAGAACATTTGGTGACGTGTTAATGCAGTTACGTAATGCCCTGTGTTGTCTTCCACCCAATTTGTCAAAAATGTACTCCTCGTGCATATTTTAGTATCTTGAAACCTTCCATAACATGACGTATTCGTATCTTGAGGTACCACTGTATATTATATGATTAACAAAATTGCATGCAAGATATACATTTATAAACTTGATTACTGATGTGTTTGATAATATGGCAAAACTCTAAAAGGAAAGAAAATTTACTAAATGAATGACTGTAAACATCTGCTTCAGTAATCTTCATACATGCCTTTGAACATCTTATAAGAAATCATGGAGAGCCACCATGGCCAAAAAATCCAGAGCCATTACTTTGTCCTGTTCTAACTCTATCTGAGAGTGGGCTGTTCTACCAGTCAACAATAAGATAAGATGTCATTCATTAGCTAATAAAAGTCCCACTAACACTCTAACACATGTACACTGCACAAACACATTCAAGCTTTCTCTCTCTCTCTTTACCAGAACTCTGTTCCTGCAGCAACGATGAGCTGAGAGCCATCTGGTTTAAAAGCCAGGTCATAGATGCTGCGAAACAAAAGCATGACATAGTAACGTTACAATTGTACTTACAAATAAAAACATTCAGTCAAGATATCGTTATTGATAAATAAATATGATACAAAAAAGCTTGTCAAAAACGTCACCTATAACAGCTATGAAACACTGAAGTAACTTTGTTAATTATTAGAAAAATTCTAATAGTTATTGTTTAAATAGCATCTATCATTGTAACGAAGACACATCCAAATGTTTGTTTTAACGTCGTTTCAATTCACTCAGAATACACAAATACATATATATATACACACAATGAAACAATTATTAATAAATTACAACATTGCACAGTGAAAATACTGTGTTTTATGAAAATAACCTTAGTTGAGTATAAATGACGGATGTTGATATAGCAACGGTTGCTAAGAAGAGAGTTTGTGAGGGTGCTCACCATTGCTCGACTTTATCCCGGTCCATGCACCTTGTCATCCAGGTTGGGACAGCCCGCATAATGTGCTATGATATAACGTTGTGTAAAATTTCTCGTATCTAAGTAAAAGAATAACGTTATTTCAACAGCATTAAAGCGACGATGTGACGCTGCTACCGGTGTCGCATCCGAATTGTGCCCCTCGGAATTTCCGTTCCCTTAACGCAACAACCACAGAGATCGTGCGGAGTTGCTAAGCTACCGTACGTACTTTTAGTTTGTGAATCGCTTAGAATCCGCCAAATCACAGCTGTGTGTACGGAGAGGCATAATGCTCAAAAAGGATCAGGCTGTTAATAAAACGCCAAAAGCTTGAAAGTGTATTCATTTTCTGTTCAACTTGGTTTATATACAGACACTTTTATTAAAAATGTCTATATTAAAATATAAAGTTATTATTTATTTGTTTACTTACATTTTAAATATTAATTGGTTTAAAAGTTGATTTTAAAATCAAAATGGGTTTGAGTGTTTTAGAGCAGGTTGTAAGTAATGGTTACTTTGTAATATATAGCATATTTTCTTAGCCATACTTGATGTATTATACTTATCGCACAAGTTATGTGGTTGCTCCAACTTTTCTGCTGATTAAAATGTTACAATGCCTCTTCACATCAGTTTTCTGAAGCAAAGCATAATTTGAAGTCTACTTGTAAGGAAGAAAGGGTCAGCTGCTTAGCAGTGATATTACCCTGATGACTGTTATTTCAGAGTGAATTACAAATAAAATTGGTTTCAATAAAATTAATCAAGAAAGCTAATTGTATTGACAATCAATTGGTATTTATATGCTTGTTTTTTTACAAGTTAGTTTTACTAGTTGTTTTACAAGATTAGCATTGATACTACTCAAACATTATATTTTCTGATTATTATTATTTTAATTATTAATGTGTGGATTTGTTCTTTTAAATGTTTTGGTCTGTTTTAAAGTTTCTCTAATAAAATATAAACTAACACAAGATAAAATGGAAAGCCATGCAAAACGCTTAAGACAAACACAACTGTGAAAACGAATAACAATAACAAACAAGTTTTTTAAGGACTTTATTGCAGCTCAACGTCGACATTTGAATGAACCGAAAGGAATGTGTCCTGTTTGGCTCTCCGTCACTCCAGCGAAGCTTCCTTGCACATGCGCAGTTACTGGGAAACGAACATTACAATGGGGAGTAAATTTGGATGCGACACTGGAAGTAGCAAAAATACGAACCATGATATTTTCAAAATAAAAGTCTTCACACATGACTCGCACTTAGTCTCATTAAAAAAATTCAGCATTGCTGAAGAAAATTAATACTACATATTCATCAATAGACCATTTAGAGTTACGTCATGCAGGCTTCTGTTTTGCAGATGGCACAGACAATTTCACCTGGCCCTTAAGCGTGGTTTTCAACATTTTATTTCACATTCAAACATATTACAAAGACAAGCATCCTGGTCCGGTCCGTGTAACTTTTAATCATTACATTTCCATGTTGAAACGGAGTAACAACATGAGGGGAGACGACTCGTATCCAAGGTTGCAACGCGAGATGCTTCGTTTGAACGGGAAAATAGTAAAAATGGGCGTACCCAGCAGTCGCCAATCGCCAGCATGGAAACTGCATCTCCACCCGGTAACCATAAATTGGTCCAGAGGTGTAGCAAAGACATCTGATGGCAGACTGTTTACATTTATTAAATCTTAAACAAAGTAAGTAAAAAAACTATTAACTCCCCTCAAAGTGTTCATGAATGGAACTAACGATGTGAATAAAAACATTACAGCACCAAGGAAGTAAACATGTATTTTTTTTTTCAGCTCCAAAGTTGAGCAGTTTTAACGTTGGAAGAAGATCCGAAGCAGGGAGAACGGAGAACTACCCCTTGATTGAAGCACTTCTGCAAATTATTTCGAGAAAGGCTCGATTTCTTGAAGCTTCATGTGCTCACGATACCACCTACTGGCGAAAATTATAATCAAAGGAAGCTATTTCTGAAGCGTATAGGCTGCTTTCTCAGGACTGTTCCCTTCACCTGAGGCAACAAGTTGCAGTTTTGCACAATTATGCCAAATACAAAACAACTTAAAGCTCCCTATTATGTTTTTTTTGATAGGCGGTCATTTCTGTGTAACTTAAACCCCCTACAATACAAAAAGGCCAATACCAGAAGATCTGGTTCCGATCTTTACTTAATTTTTTTAGACCGTTTATTTTACTTTTGAGAGGTCTGGCACAATAATGTGTGGTAAGTTGTCAAGTAGTGTTTGTTGCGCAGCGATTGTTAATCTTGAAGTGTGTGCATGTTTAATTTGAGGCAAGATATTATGTAAAGAGTCTCCATCTGTGTGCTGAAACCAGATTTTCTTATAGGATTATACAAATCATGCAAGTTAGTGTGTGCCTGGCTCGATAGACGCAGAGTTAAAATGATGTTTATCATTCTGGTTAGGGGAATAAGGATTGGGTGGACAGATGATGCCATCATTCATCGCCGATGGCAGAAAGACTCCTCCCACCCCCACGCCTGCTCGGGAAAACCACTTTATAACTCTTTAAAAACACTTTTTATACAATAAAATACATGCTTTCAATTTTCGTATCTTCACTGTTTTAATACTGTGAGAAAAAATTGAAACATAATGAAGTTACCATACACACTACAGTGAACTCCAAACAATTTAAACTTAGTTTACCTTAAAAATGATACATTGGGGAAAAAAGCAACTACAACCTAAACTACACCAAAATGCGTTTTGGTTTTAACATAATGAATGAGCTTGCAGCAAAAAAAGACTTCTGATCAGAGTAGTATTTAAGTGAAACTAACATGTTAACCTTTCTTGGGTTTAATAAGCGCGAAGTAACATAACAGCATCATCCGCTGTGCTGAACACACGTTTAGATGAACGTTTAAAAAACATTTATGAGTGATGTTGGACTTAAGAGGAATCTTCTTATGGCGCTTTTCCATTACACAGTACGACACAGTTCAGTTCGGTGCAGTACAGCCAGCATTGCTTTCCCATTGTTTGATAGTGTCGGTATGTTAAAAAGGCAACGTCATTCCGTTTTAGCGCCACCACCACAGGCTCCTGTTGGTTGTTTATTCTAGCGGCGCCTGTTTGTGTGTTCACGGATGTGAACAGAAGACACCCATCCTGCTCTGTGATGTAATTTCTAACGCGACACAAACAAGGACGAAAAAAGACGTCATGAGATCGTATAATTTTAACAGTTTAACATCTGATTTATTCTAATGGATGTGGAGCGTGGCAAAATAAAAGTACTGCTATAACACGAGAAATGTTTGGAGTTGGACCGATGAAGCTATCGGCTGATCTTACTTCACAACGAGCGATGGTGAGCGTCTTTAACTCTTTCAAACATAATACCTCTTGTTATAAAACTTACCTTTTCTTATTACACAGTAAACGCTGTGATTTGTGTGTTTCAGGCCGTTTCTGAAGATGAAATCATCGTTCATAGACGGAGACCAAACACATGTAAGATCATTTGCAGCTCGAATAAATCATGAACGCTTTTGTGTCAACTGTGTCTTTTTGTTCATTTTTGTCTCTGCTTCTTTTTTTTAATCACTTTTCACACTTGCACCCTGCACCTAGGGTAATCTGGCTGAACGTTAGTTAATGCATAAAGTTTTCCAAACGGCAATATTGTGATTGACGCAGTATATGAAAAACTCCACAAACCCTGTTTGCACGCTTTAAACAGCCTTCAAACCCTAAATCACTTTTAAAGCTGTCATTTTTGGCTCAAAAGGGTGTCGGTTCCACAGCCAGGACACAATGGAAAAGTGCAAAATATCGTGCAGAACCGTACAGACCTGCGCTATGACGTGTAATGGAAAAGCGGCATTAGAGGAGAGGCGGAGGAATCAGGTTCAGTTACCGATCCTCAGTCATGTGCGGCCGTATGATGCGTTTGCGCGTGTGGCTGATGCTGCCGCTGTGTCGTCATTTCAGCAACCTGTTTAACGGTTTCATGTGATCCCTTGGATGTTGGCTGCCCAACACCATAAGACATGTGAATATCTTAATCTTTGTTTTAATCAATGTTTTAATTTTCAGTTTTAAATATGACCTTTTTATGCATGATTTTATTAAATGTACTTTCTTTTTACTCTTTATTTCCATGTAAAGCACTTTGAATTACCCTGTGTACGAAATGTCCTATACAAATAAACTTGTCTTGCCTTGCCCCTTGGATACGAGTGGCAAACAATGCTGCTTTGCGCATTACTCACAGTGGTGTTACTGCTAGATTTGCCTCTAAGATGCCCTCTAGATCTGCTTAAGATGATCCACTTCAGTCAAATGATGCACCTCTTTCATTCGTTATAAAGCCAAAGTATTGCTAGATAGGTGAATGTACTACATTTTTACTATTATAACGCCACAGCATTATAACAATACCAATAACTCTGCAGAGTTCCACAGATTATATTCCCCAAATGCTAATATAATTTGGTAGACATGGGCATAAATCCCATTTGCAGAGATTTGGTGTAACACATGCTATGTCCATGTTATATTTAGTCAATGGTCTGGCAGTTGCCGTATAAAGCCTCTGAATTTGTGTTATATTGTGGGCACATTGGCTTGGTCAATGACAGATAAATTGAAATGTTTTTGGGTTGTGATTTATGAACAAACATTTCTATTCAGATAGAAACAACCAAACAATAAAGTGACTATTTTCACTATGTCATGCTAAAATTACCACCAGAAGTCAGGAGGCAGGCAAAACTGTAAAAGAAACTCCACACATTAATCTCAGTAAACTGTCGTGTGCGGTCTGACTCGGTCGGTTAAGCGTGATTAAGAATCCCGTAGTCTTCTGTTTTGCCCTCAGTACATGATTACGAGGCCTGTGCTCTTGTGTCTCTATCAGTTCCGTCGTGTCGCAGAGGTAAATCCTGTGAAATCCTGCAGTTTGAGGATTAACATCGTTCTCTTGTTCAGACTCTGATGTTCAGACAGAGAGAGGGAGAGAGAGATGGGGAAAATCATGATCACTGGAATAATAACTCAACTCCTCAATAGCTGTAAACAAAAACACACAACACTAAATTCAGTGTCAAATATGTTCATAACTTATAGTCCTTCTCAGCCATAAAGTATTTCAAGATTAATTAATTGGTTGAACAGGGGAAAAATCAACTATATTCTTCTCATTAGATCACTTCTTTGTTTGGGTACTCACCTGCGATGACCTCTTTATGTCAACTTACATTACATTTACATTTATGCATTTGGCAGACGCTTTTGTCCAAAGCGACTTACGGAAGGGGAGAGACAATATGAGATTTGTTACACAGTAAAAGTCTATCTCAGCTTGTATCAACTGATCAATAAGGAGCATGTCAGAAAGAAAATAAAGAAGTTTTTTTTATAGTAGGTGTTCCCTGGAGAGAAGAGTTTTCAGTTGCTTTTTAAAAGCTGTTAGTGTTGCTGCTTTCCTGACTGGATCAGGAGTTTGTTCCAGCAGCCAGGGACAGTGAGAGAGAAGGTTCTGCTAAGAGATCTTCTGCCCTTGTGGGATGGAACCACGAGACACTGTTCCTTTTCTGAACTTGTATTTGTAAGAAATTGTTAATTGTCTCTTCCTCTGTTGTAAAAATAAAACATGCCATTCATTTTCTAAATTGCAGTTATCAGAAAAATAATCGTGCAAAAAAATTATTGGTAAAGCTTCAACGGATTCCTTGAATATTAGAATGATTTTTCAACTGCGTTAAACAAGTATGCCGTGGCAGATATGGAGCCTGTACCATGAGCCTGACATGAAGTCAAGAGACGCACATTCAGTGTAATGTAAAATTCAGTGTCGATAGCATATTTTTGCTGCATTAATTCCAATATGTTTTTATTTTTTATATCATGTGGCCTGGGGCAGAAAGATGGCGCAGTGGTGGAGTTGCTCATTCTGTAACTGGAAGGGTGGTGGTTTGATCCTGCTAAGGCCATTCTGCTGTTGTGGCCCTGGGCAAGCCATTTCACTCACATTGCCTATTATGGATGTGTGTAACTGGTGGGGGTGTGTTTGGTGGTGGGCAGGAGGCCGTCGGCGCAGAATAGCAGCCACGTCCTGTCAGACTGCCCCAGGGCAGCTGAGGGCTACCAGGGTAGCTTATCACCACCAGAGAGTGAATGTGGAGTGAATGAATAATAATCTGATAATTGTAAAGTGTCTCTGAGTGTCTAGGAAAGTGCTCAATAAATTGAAGGCATTATTATTATAATGTTAATGTGTTTATGGTTGTATTACAATATAAACTAGATTTTAATATCTAGCCAACATAATAAGTTGAAGTCGAAGATCAGTATGTTTGCTTTCTTAAATGCTTATTTATCTACAAATGTATGTTTAAATTTGGAAGGTCTATATAATTGTTTAGGGTCTGTAGCAGGTTAGCCGTGTAACACATCATCTGCGCTACAGTAAGGACAGGACTTCTACGTGTCAAGGGGCAAGATATTAAAAATAGAAAATGCGATGAGTTTTTTTATATTTTACATATATTTTTTTGTCGTAGTAATGCTTTCGCTGCTGCCAAAGCTAGATGAGATTGTTGGCAGAAAATTGCTGATGCAAAGAAGCACAATCTGTTTAATTTAAAATTGAGTATCAAGCGTTATATGCATTTGATAACAATGGAATATTTTTTACCGTGTTAATTCCAACACATTTTAATTTTTTATTTCATGTTAAGGTGTTGAATCTTATGAATCCTAAACTTAGCTGGTTAATCCGACTGTATGGTACTGGCCCCTGGAACCATGTTGGCACGTCTTTTGCTTTTTTATGTTTTTGTTCTCACTGAAATGAGCATGCTTTAAAAGGTCTACTCACATGAAGGACAGCAGCAGTGAATCAAGTCATACTTCTTCTGAAGTTCTTCTGAATGCAATAGTTACTCGATGGCGATAAGCAGAATGAGAGATGTTTGAATTATTTGACTGCCTGTTTCTACACAACACTGTTTGCAAGTCCATTTTTAACTGTTGTTTTCTTAAAAACTCACTAAACCATGTTCATTAAGTATCTATAAATAGACAAGTGTATAATACAATTTTGGGATGATTGTCTTATCCATCAATTGAACGCTATTACTATAAATGTTTTCAATGCTGCTTTAAAAAAGCAATGTGGATATTAGGACGAAAAAAGTACATTGGAAAGTAGTGGGAAAATTGAAATTGAAAATTGAGAGTCAATTCCCCAATTATTTGAAACATTTCAAATAGTTTTTGTGTCCTTTGTGGCGACGTTTTGCATTTGTTTTTTGTGCGTTTGTAAAAAGTGGGATTGTGAAAAATGTAATGATTGATAAAAAGCTGCTGGTTTGTTTCTCTCAGACAAAAAGGTTACTTTTAATCATAACATTTAGTTGCCAACACTGACTTATAACAAATCTAATTTAAACGGCTAGATTTTTAAATACATATCTCAATTCTTGACAAATAAATAAGCAAACGTTGCAAATGTAAAAATCAAGGCAACCGTTGCTATTGGTGGGACCAGGTCACTACATTGTAAGTCCTAGTCAAGACAGGGCAAGCCCATGTCAGGTCAAAAGTCTTGCAATTTTTTGTTTGAGGTTATTTCAAATAGTTTACAAAAAAAACAATAATAGATTACAATTAAAGAACATATATTTTGTTATGGTCATGTTATGAAACAGACCAAGTATATGGTGTCTGAACAGTTATTTGAAAAACCAAAATCAATAATTATTCCTTACAATTTAATACTTGATTCAAAGTCCAACTTTAGTTATTTTAGAAACTCTGCATACTTTTTATTTTCTACAACACTTATAAGTACAACAGCACCAAGTGCCCCTGTTTATTTAAGGGAACACAATGAATTCTGGTAACATGTGTTTTTTGACATACCTTTAAAAACTTTACTTAATCTGTAACTACATCGAGTTATAGCAGGTCTCGTCAGTAATTCTTAATTAACTCTGGAGTCATTAAACGTACCATAACATTAACTGATCACAGTTTTTACCTTGTCTGGACAGAAAATAGAAGTTAAATCAACAAGTAACAGTCTGTTTAGATTTGTCTACATATTTTAAAAGATTCTGGATTTTTTCTCTCTCAGAATAGCTCTATATTAAGTAGTCTACAGCATTTGGTATGAAACACATATAAATTGTGCCTAACGGAAGTGTTTTAGATTATCATGGATCCTGTAAAGTTTTTGGGTTAATGTGATTGAACATTTGAGTCTTCATTGGAAAAAAAAACTTATAAACAACAGTTTAGCAGAATGCATGAGGTTTAAGCATAAGCAGACCCCTGACGTATGCCACACTTCATATTCTCAAAAAGGGACAGATTCTTAAAAAAAAACCTTGCCTACTACTTTTCACATGTTGTGAATATCTGTGTCTCCTTCTTTCTCTCTAACTCCTTGTGTGCTGTCATTGGTTATGTTAAGATCATGTGCCCTGCCTTAGGTATTCTCTGATTGGCTGCTGTGGTTTGAATCTGCTCTTTGTCTATATTGAAAAGATTTTTCTCTCTCTGCATTACCCCATTCACATTCACAGCAGTGTTCAGAAGCCATTCATTGACTCAGTCTCTACTTCTTCAACGTAACTTTTATGTTTTAAATACACACAATGAACTACTTTTTAACTAAGATGTTTATTCGTACACCTCTGCTTTAAAATGTTCAGAACATGTAAGTCGCTGTTATTCACTGCTATTCTTTCACACAAGTCTAAAAAGGTTATGAGTCATGACTATGTTTTACCATTGAGTTACTTTCAGCTAAAATAAAATCTTTAAACAATTCCTGCTGAGTTATATGCATGCATTAATGACATATTTTAGCATATTTAGGAATACTAGCAGAACATATTATATACTAACTAGCAGGACTAAATTTTAAGTGTTTTTTCCTGGGTTGATAAAAACTATAGATGTCATGCAAAACATGCTTCTGATGTGAATCACAGATTTCTTGATCTGCGAACTGCTGCAGACATAAAAGTCTTCTCACTGAGGTCCTGTGCTTAGACTAGGCAAACAGGATCAGGGGTTGGTGCTGCCTCCTCTCAGCGCAGTACTTGGAGGTTCACTTCCTGAGCTTTCCCGAGATGATGGTATAAACTTTGGGGACATAAACGGACCTGGGCAGAAAAAGGGGACCAATGGTCCCAAGAAAAAAATAAAGTCAACCTAGAGGGTCTAATTCTTCTGGCTTTTTTGAGGAATCTGACTGTTAACTTGTGTCATCCCAGCATGTTACCTTCAACTGGATATTAATAGGAAGAATTTGCGGTGATATAAACTTTTAAGCTGGACAGAGTCAGTCCTCAGCAGAAGGTTAGTACGAGTTCAATGGGGAAACTGCTCAGGTCTACTTGGCGAAAGTGACACCACGTTCCTTGGCATTGTGCGGGCAGGAGCACACGTCATCTCATTCTTCTGCGTCTTGATCGTAGGTTGTGGGTCATCTATGAGGACACCAAAAAGACCATCCAGAAGCACAGGAGCTTTCATGACATACAGTAATATCTCAACCTGGGTTAGATGGACCACTGAAATATGTGGAAACTGAAATCTCTACAACGGACAGAATTAGGGAGGCTGACAACAGGATCTCCGAGGTGGAAGATGAATAGGTAGAACTTAGAGAAGCTCTGAGCCATGCCCTCCAGCAACAGGAGGTCTGCAGACCAAGTTAACTGACTCGGTGTCAAACTCCAGACGGATAATGAAAAATAACTGTATCTAACCGATACTGAACTCTCCATACAAAAATGTCACTGAGTGCTCGGCCCCAAATCCCAGGGATATGTGCATCCCAGATCTGTTATTGTGTACTTCCAAGAGTTTAAAGTTAAAGAGACTGTGCTGCATACAGCGTGAAAGAAAAGGGATTTTTTTCATGGGGAGAGGAGGATCTATTTGCATCAAGATTACCCAACGGCACGGAGATAATGGCAAAAAGGAGGGCATATGCGCTAATCAAGAAGATTCTCCATGAAAAGAGGCTTCAGTTTCATACTCTGCCATCAGCAATGCTGTGCGTCTTTTTTTTGAAGAGGGTCCTGTAACTTATGAAAGCGTGGAAGAAGCAGCGCAGGACCTGAAGAAAAAAGAATTTCAGATCAACAGGAGGAATACCGGTGACGGTCAAGCTCCATAAAAGAGAGAGAAAGTTAACAACACAGCATCTTAGCCGAACAACCAGGCTCGGATAAAAGAAAGACTCAGAAGCTTTCGGCATCTGAAGTAGGGTCATAATTTTCTTTCAAACTAAAGTGTGATGCTACAGACACCTCAGCGTGTAAAATAATTGACATTTTTTATTTAAACATAATTCAAACTATTTTGAGTGGAGTTAGTTGAATGTATGAGGACTGTCTTTGTGTTCATTGACTGCATTCATTTAAATCAAATTCACCTTAAACTGTAAGGTTTATTTGTATTATTTTTTTTGTACTAATTAATGAATGGGCAGCTCATTGGTTGGATTTTGGTTTGACCATTACATACGGCACAAAAAACTCCCCAGCAAACATTTTGACATTGAAAAGGCGTCTTCTCACAACGTCCAATCTTGGTTAAAGTGTAGTGCTTGAATGAATTTTGAGATGACATCATAGTTATCTTTTAGCTGTTGTATCACCCACGGATGTGCAAGTTCAACCACATCTGGATGTTTGCAGACACTTTTTTTAAATGAATTTTTCTACAATGTTTATAACTATTGTATTAAATATTCCAAATGTATTGGAAATAAACCTCTATTCTGTATAAATGACTGCAGAGGCCCCATCAGTCGGTCACTTTGACTTATGTCGGTGATGACTATGGGAACTTTGCTAGGAGCCACCGACTCTCTCCACACTTTTTTTTTTAAAAGCCAAACAGCGTATGCGCTAATGGTCACATGACCACACCCCCATGATAAAGTATATGCAAACGTGACACTCTTCCGATATGCTCATTGGAGCAGTAATCTGACACAAGCGACTGGTGAAAGATTCCCCAGGTGGAGCAGGCTCTGGCGGTGCATTATGCCCGGGTAACCCTGCCGCTTGGCGTGATTAACGAGGCCACATCTCCCTAGCTAAGCTGTGGTTGGACCTGACATCGAGAACTTATGCTGCTGTGGGTCAAGCTGCCGCTACCCTGCATGCCAGGTAGAACTTGCCTTTCTTTGTGGTGCCTGTAGCCCCACACAGGTTGACGTAGAACCAATTACAGAAGTTTAAATTTTACTAAGCCAATGTTTGCTGAAGTTGTGTCTATGAGCGCGTCACGGGAAGCTCGCCTCTCAATTAGGAGCTGATTGAACCCTTTCCTGAACAAACCGCTTATCAACGTTTTATTTGAGGTGGGAAGTTGCATAGTCAAGCTTGTTTGTGGTATAATAAAGTGTAGGCCATATGTATTTAATAGAAAATTGTGTCTAGCACTATAAAAACTACAAAGCTTAATTGCCATCTTTATTTCAAACGACCCCTGTGGCCGCGACCCAAATATCATAAAAAAATATTATTGGATGACTCGTGACCGCAGGCACAAGCTCATTTTGGGTCAACCCGCGTGTCACTGGTAAAAAAGTCAGGTTGCCTAGCAGGTGAGTATGGCTCCAGCTTCACAAACAGTAAGAGTGTCATGCTTACCTCCGCTCTATCACATGGGTGTGGTCATTGGCGTTTTAAGAAGAGTGTAGAGAGAGTAAAGAGCTCCTAGCGGAGTTCCCATAGTCATCACCAACTTAAGTCTCTGTTCCCTATTTGGGTAATGGGGGTTACAAAAGTAACCATTACATTCCCACAAGGGACACTCTCCACTCTCATCGATGACTTTTCCCCTCTCATCCCTCGTGCTCTACTTAGTCGCCAGATGCTGTCTTTTTTCCTTGTCCTTGCTCTCAGCTGCTCCTCGTTCTCCTCATTAGATTCATAACAATAATCAATGTATTCAATAACTCTGTGTGATTGTAGTCATATGCTCTGGATGTGTGCTCATTTTATAATTAGAGATGAAATCATGTAATAATCATTAACTAAAAATGTTATTTTCATTTATGATTATATTTCAAGCAATCCTTTTATGTTAAGCTTTAAGCAATCTAATCAAGAAAGCACAACTCAGTGTTTCAGGCCTGTCTGTGTGCTCTCAAAGTTTAGGAATTCCAAGATCATGTGGGAGGAAAGCCCTACAACATCGGCGTGCTTCAGAGAGAAGATCAACAGGTTGGAGAGAGGTGGTGTTTTATTATCAGTGAAGTTTTGTGTCATAATGATCTGTGAAAATTAAAGTAGATGTTGTTAATCTGGGCAACATAAACAATTACTCATTGAAACTTTTTAGGGTAGATTGAAGATTTAGACTAAACTAAGTTTTAGATTAAACTAAGGACTATAATCTCCTTAAAGATCAGCATATGCATTTAATCTTGTTTGATTGCAGTCATATACTCTAAGTATTATACTCATCTAAATTATTTAGAATTTGTATTCATGTATTAATCAAAAGAGATGATTGCAAGTTTTCATTTACATTAAGACTCTGTGCTGCCAAACTTTGTGTGGGCTTCTGTCAGCAAAGGCTGACTCCAACTTACAGAAAAAAGGAGAGCGGTGTTTGTGTGTGTGTGTGTTTTTGACTTTGCTCTATGACTTGAAGGAGTTCCTTGCACCCCACCGAAGGAGCTCGTAGAATATTAATGCATATGATTTCATTTGGTTGAAACTTCCTAGAAACAGTGTATCTTCTCAGGATGTTGTTTTCTCCTTCTCAGAGATTGGAGGAGAAGTTGGTGAGAGGACGAGGAGGAACACTTTCCCTGACGACAGGAACCACTTTTAAGATGCTGGATAGCAGCGAGATGGCAGTTACTGGAGATGGAGACATGGACATCATGCTTTGATTCTTGTGTTTTGTCTCGATTGGCTCACTTCGGCGCTCTGAGAACATGGCTCATTCATCTCTGTAAAATAAAATCTTTATATAAATTTAGTTCCTGTCTAAAGTGGACAGTGGACATAGGTCCTATATCATTAGCCACACTATTTATTTCCTCCTCCTTTCCCCTTTTCTTACTGGCTTATAAGTTCATGTGTAACCTTTTGTGCTTGCCAGATGTTTTGTTGAGCATCATTCCCCAGTGAAACACAGAGACCAAAGATAGACAATGGACATTTATTCCACACACAGAGTTGGCAAAGATGAAGAATAGGATGAGACATGAAAATTGCTACACTATACCACTCTGCTGCTTATAATACAACTAAAACTCAAATTTGATGATCGTATAGATTTTTCTTAATACAATAAACAAAAATGAAGAGAAGTTAAGCACACTTAGCTACAGCAAGAAAGACACAGATTACATCATCCACTTTTATGACATAATTAAACACAACCATTAAATGAAAGCATTTTTCAGTAAATACAGCAAAAAGGGACAGATACCTGCACACAGAGTTGGAAAAGATGAGGAATAGGATGAGACATGAAATACACTCCACCTAAAGAACACGTTTCATTTAATACACATGACAACGGCGCACATGGTCAAAAGCACCCTCATTACCGCTCAAATGTGCCTAATTTATGTCACATACATAAAAGTGACTTTTTATTGTAATTGCAAACTTCTAACACACAATTCTCTATCATTTGCGTAGAATTTATCAATTTAAACAACTTATAAACTCTGCTGTAGATTCTAGTGATGTGTCGTTCATGAACGATTTGTTGTTTTTGAACGACTCTTCAATCCGACTCCATAAGAACGAATCGTGTCGAAGAGGGATTTATTCAGTGGCGCATGCGCAACATCCTTGTGGTTTTTAGAGCGTAGATAGATCTTTTCTGTTTCCAGCTCAAACTACATTTGGTTAACATTACAGAGTGGTTACGAGCCGGAAACCTAAAAGATTAGTTCTCTTTTTCGAGTCCTCTGGGCCTTGCGTTCTTTTCTGTTTCCAGCTCAAATTACATTAGGTTAATATTAGGGAGCGCTCACGTGACAGAAGAACTAAAGGCCCCGGGGCCAGACTGCACTTGTTACCATCAGAGAGAAGAAGTGTGAGGAACGATGAGAATTTAACCTAAAGACAGATCAGAGTTGAGCTGAATCAGACCCAGGTAAAAAGACCCAGGTAGGCTTAAGTAAAATATTTTTTTGTCTTCTAGCATTATAGTTTTGTCTTATTTGTAGTGTGATTCGTGTTGTGTATATAATAAATGTGTTAGGGAAGAAACACACAACATTTTATTGGTATTTCACTAAAATGAATGAAATGAATGAAATGAATAAAAAAAAAATTTGTTCCTTTTGCTGAGTCGGTAAAATGATTTGAACTTCCCATCACTAGTAGATTCTAGTAACACCGCAGCAACAGTGCCACCCATAGCTTCCAATCGTAAATAGACTCCCATATACGCAGGATTTATTAAAGGAATGCTGCACATTTATTTCACATCGTTACACTTGTTGCCGCTAGGAGATGTATCATCTCCTGCCCTCCACAGGAGCTGGTGTGACATGACACGAGTGCTTGTTGCATCACCGCAGCTCAG